>MCJB01050839.1:0-23420 GCA_002018475.1 Nicotiana obtusifolia | reverse complement strand
AAAAAAAACCCAATTAGAAGCCAAAACAGTGGCTTTTCCACTTTAGTTCCTTCGCGACTTGAACCCCCAAAACCTCATATGGTTGTAGATAGTTGGTATACTCTTTTTAGCTAATATGTCATGAAATCTGAGATTCCTTCATGTTCACATCATTCATCATTTCGATTACATATGTTTTTATTTTCATCAGGGTTTTTCAAAAAGAAGACCTAATACACTGCAAAAGGCACAAGGAGAGGCTTAGAAGCATGTTTGAGGAAACAAATACACAATCATGAAGAGTAATCAGGTATAACAGAAATATTTGGCAAACAGAATTACTTGTGAACAGTATAGCTCAGGCACATTGGACGGCTTAATGTTGGATATGTCAACATTCTATTTCTTCACCTGCATACCAATAAATATAATACTACCACAGATCCGACAGATGCATAAGAAAAATTCAACTACTTCTGAGGGTGATAATTGGGATAGTTGCGGAGATCATATAATGGGGATTAGTCTACTTTCTATGAGAATGAAATGTAGGAAGGCAGTGTCATACAATGGAATTTGAAGAATTAGAATAGAGATTGTCAAAAGACTAGTAGGCTTACCATATGCATTTCCAATTAAAGTGGTGTCCTGAAACCCAACAGCCACAGCAAGGGTCAGAATCATTAGGATCCAATTTATTTCTGGGACATAGATCTGCCCTTTAATATGCTTTGAAGTGTGGACAATCTTGACCCGTGGGAAGCAACCCAGGGCATTACATTGCTTCACGATGGAGAATGTAGCAGTGATTACAGCCTGACTGCCAACAATGGCTGCAAGGGTAGCGATAACAAAGACAGGCCAATATACAATGTCTGCAAGAGAATCAAAGAGCAGCAGTTTAGTAGGATTGAACTTAAATAATCAAAAAATCTTGAGAATAATCAGACAAATATCTGAAAAGGAACCAACCGGGTATGGAATGATAGAAGCTATTTGGAATAGAAGCAATGTTTTTGGACAGGAAAGCAGCTTGACCCATGTACTGTACCACCAAGCAAGGGTATACAAAAAATGGAAATGCTATCTGCATAAGAGAAAAAATTCAGTCAACTTGGTGCAAGTTCCTCAAATCCAAGTAATCATATATGCAATATAATCTGTTAACCACTAGGAGAGCTTACTCGTTTGGTGGAATAAGAACCATTTCTCTCCAGTTGTCCATGCTATTCTATATGTTTCCGCTCATTATGGATTCCAAATGTTTTACTGTTAGCAATTAATATGAATTCCAAATCTTAGACTCAGTATTCCTCAAAGCTACTTCAGATGGATTTCAAACTTACGTTAATAATGTTATTAAGTCCCTCTATGCTCAAAAGAAAACGAAATACTAAATCAGAGTCTCGATAGTTGCAAACCCTATTTATTTAACACAAAATGGAGCTCATTTTCCCAATGCCATGATGACTCATAACCAGCTGTATATATGCACCTAAAACATGTTCCTACCATTGCCGCATAATCCAACTAGTTTAATCTGCATTCAGGATCTTCTAGAAAAAGAGTATTTGCTACGCCAAAAAAAGAATTAGAACAGAACAGTCTCCTGAAGGATAGTTTTATGTGTTTGTTGCTGCAAAATGCTTGACTTACCCTCATTGAGGAGGCAGTGAAATGACCAAGATCTGCAAACATAGCTTCGGTACCTGATGGTAGAAATATGAATTAGAAACCGGATGCCAACTCTAGGAGATTTTAATAGCATCTCCTTCAATAAATAGTAAGAGGTTCCACGAAAAGGCTGCTATGCGGCATATACTTGAATAAAGAAATAATGTATTAGAGTCAATATATGTAAGGTACCTGCAATTGAGAGGAGCACACCTCCAAGAGAAATCCAACCATCTTTCCCAGTTTCCTTAAAGAACTTGATGATATAATATGGAGAAAGAGCAGATACAATTTTGGGATTCCAAAATATAGTATTATACAGCCCAATGACAAAAATAGATATCAACCAAATAGTCACTATAGGTGCAAACAAGAATCCAACCCTGTGGGTTCCAGAATGCTGTAGAGCAAACAGGCCAACCAATATTATGCAAGAAAGAAGTAGCACACCACCTACGAAGCAAGATGCATGAATGGTCAATGCCTCAGACAGAAGTAAGATGTTGACTACCTAAAAAGTCGTCAATTTTTGCAAGGGGGTATATCAAAAATATACCCACCATGAGATAGATGTTCAGTAGCAGCCTGGATCCCTGATATTGATGATATAACTGCCAAAGTAAAGCATTTCTTAGTAAAAAGATATACTCAAATTCAACTGCGAGTTCTATGACTTCAAGCATCCACTTTTTGGGGTATTTTTTATAGAATATCTGATGGCAACACATGCATTATAAGGTGCCACTTATTATATTATAAAAGTTGAAATCGCCATCTAACATTCAAAGGAAGCAACTTCTAAACAAACTTCTTTTTTGCAAATTCAAAAGGCAACCGGCTAAATACCATATAAGGAGGCATCTATTGTTAGTATTGGCTACCTGACATTGCAGGAGTCAGAACACCATCTCCTATGACCATACAAGCACCTAACAATACAACAATAAGCAGTACTGTGCGTGACTTCTTATGCTTCTCAAGAAATCTCTTCAATGGTAAACATGCTGTCGGCTGCCCGGAGAAGCCATATTTGTAAGCAGATAGCTCCTCATCTGCTGCCTGCTGATTGGGAAGTAGACTAAACTTTGCATGTCTACATAGCAGAGAGTAAAGAGCGAATGTACCACCTAAGGTATTTGGTTAGACATCATCAGGTATTAGTATTGTTCAATAAGTACTGATCAATTTAGAGTCCCTTCTGTACATACCTTCACCATTATCATCTGCACTTAATACAACGAATACATATTTGAGCAGAGGAATGAGCGTTATTGTCCAGAAGATTAGTGAAAATGCACCAAATATCGCTTCTGAATTCTGATGATTTTGCAACTTCCCCACAAAAATGCTCCTGTAGACATAAAGCGGAGAAGTGCTCACATCTCCATATACCACCCCCAGACTTTGGTATGCCAATAGTAGATTAGTGGAAATATTCATCAGAGTAAACTGCAAGGCCAAAAAATACACGCGTGAGCTGGTCTCACACACAATCAGCAGCTAGAGAAAAACACAGATGCAAAGAGGTCCCTCTCAGCAGACCCACTTCCCCCCAAATAAATCTAAGTTTGGCTTATGTATGTGCCAAGGAGATCTAGAGGCAGACTGTTACAGATGCAAATACTAGAAACGTCTACAAGCATAAAGTATATCTCACTAGTAGATCTAATACAAATCTTATGACCTTAAAAATTCTGGAGAAGAATACAAGGCAGTGTTCAGTTCAGGCAAAGGTTTTCTACTTCTTATTTTCTAAAAGAATTCTCAATTTTAAGGTTTCCTTTCTCGCCTTCATTTTCCACTAAGTGTGTCAGTTCCAGGTTTTCCCAATAGAGGTTGTTTAAATTATCATTTAAGGAAACCTAAAAGCAAAAGAATAAATAATGGTTCCACTGCTGAAGCTACATTTTAGTGACAAAGGCAATTAAAGATCATCACCACCTGATTGTGTTTGTGAAGGCAAGTTGAGCTTGCTGACTCATGTTGTTTGCTTAAGGTTTGTCATATTTTCGAAGCTTTTTTTCAGAGGCATGGATAGTAATGAGGATAGCAATTCCTTTTTGGGATAGAGATAACATGATGACAGAAGAAAGCACATGGACTATGGAAAACAAAAATGGAATCTGGATTTTTGCTGTGGTATTAATGTATGGCAACTGGGAGGGGAGGAGAGAGAGAGAGAGAGGGGCGTTCAAATATGCAAGTTAGAGGAGCTCCAGTAGGCAAGGTTTAAATGCCTAAAATCATTAAGTGTCGAACTGTTAGAGTGAGTTACACATTGGTTGGTGATTGGGCTGGTGGTCTCTTTATATGGACTTGGGCAATCCGCCCTCATGAGTTAGCTTTTGGAGTTGGGTTAGGCCCATTGTCTATTTTTATCATGGTATCAGAGCCATTGTCCCATTTTGGACCCCCATGTTATATTGTCCATGTTCCAGTTGTCGGTCTGGGTGTGTGAGGGGGGGTTAGAGTGGGTTAGAGTCCCACATTGGTTGGGCATTGGGCCGGTGGTCTCCTTAAATGGACTTGGGCAATCCTCCCCTCATGAGCTAGTTTTTGGGGTTGAGTTAGGCCAAGATCCATTCATATCACAAACCAAGCCTATTATACAGTTACTTGTTGGGGAACAGCAAAAAGTGCCTATGGTTAATTAAGACTTGGACTCAAATTGAGAAGATGTCTCCAAGACAGTATCCTACTTTTGGGAAGTATGCCAATCTTTCCTTCTTTTAATCAGGTGAAGAGCAGAAAAATGGAGGATCTCTACTCATTTAGGAAGTCAATTGAGCAGAAAATTCAACAAGAAAAGCTCCAGTAAGTAAATGAAGTCCATTCCACTAGAAGTATACTCTTCATTGTTGCTTATTGGATTAGTTCAAACTATTTCATGAGGAAGGGAAAGATCTAATTTATCCCAACCTACCTCCTCTCCTCTTTCCTTCAAGTACAAGATCTGCAACTATTGAATTATCTTTCATAAAAGTTACCAACATTAAATAGAAGGAGAAAGAAAAGCTAAAATCTCTCTGGAGAAACTGCAAGTTGATCTAGTGGTAGTCATTTTGTTTGATAAAGGCGCTATTGCTGTGAAGATCAAGGGTTCTTCAGTTGATCACATGCTAAATTGGTAGAAAATGTACTACTTGAGGGCAAACTTGGTGAGAAGGAAGAGCAAAAGTTAAAGGCAGCAAAGACCAAGTGGAAAAAATTTCATAGCACTGAGCAACCCGCGTAAATTTCAGTAAAAAGTGTTTCAACCCTTAATTTTGTTTATTTTAGAAGATTTTATGCAGTGGTAGCAGAGAATACTTCTTCCTTTCTCCATCCTTAGCTAACTATAGAAACAGAGATGTGTCAGGACTGCAAGTTCCCATCATACTAAAGCACTTTAGGTTCAAGGGGTTCAAGCGAAAATATAAGCTGAAAATATGCAGGACATTCAGAAGGAAAAGGTAAACATTTAACATTTTCCACCCAATAAAGAATGCAACTTAGCATGTTTTGACTCTTCTTTAGGTGCTATATTTTGAAGTTTCCATCTGCTTGAAAATCCACGTCAGTGTCATTAGCCTAGTAGAGAACCTAATTGCAAACTACAAACATTAATCTAATAATTTCTTTATTACAAGGAAGTAATCAGAATGACACCTTAATTTCCAGGAAAGCAAGCATGCTATAAATTGTGTTTGAGGCATACAAGCTTCTTTTAGTCCAAGTCCATTAGATGCATCCATCTCACGCAACTTTAACTTTTACATGAATAATGGAACAACATATTGAAGAAAACAGTTTTCTTTCAGCTAGTTCCATTTTATAAGCCAATAAATAGCAAATTAGTTCAGAAGAAATTTAGCTGCAGCTTAGAGTATTATTAACTTCCTTCAACAGCAGCTCAATGGTGTGTAATCGTATAACAGTTTATCTGAATTTCAGAAGAGAGTGCAGGTACTGAGGCACACAGGGAGGCACACAGGGAGGCACACAGGGACGGATCTACATAGGGAGGAGGGGGTGGCACGCCACCCGGACGCTCGGCTAAACTTTCATATACTTACAGATATTTTTCCAGAAAATCGGTTATATTGAGCTAGTGGCACCCCGTTTCTTAAACAGGTTGTCGGGAGCCATGGTTAGGCGTCGCAGTTTTGTACTCGCGACTTGAGTTCGAAACTTACTAAATGCATAATACTGTTTTATGTTTTAAATATCCTCTACGAACTACAACTCAGGCAGCTCCCAGATTTCCTTTTCTTCTTCCCTTAATTCTTTTATTTTCCCACAACTGAAGCGGCTTTTTCTTGTTTCCTTCTCTTTTCTTTGTTTTCTTCTTTCTTTAATTTCTTTTATTTTCTTGAGCTATGTTTTTCCTCTTTCTTCCTCCTATACAGCTCCATTTGTTTCTTCATTTATTTAAGTTATATATTTGCTTCCTTTTTCCTATCCAATGTATCCAAAATTTTATTTGAATGTGATTTTACTCTTTTTTTGTTCTTATCCCTCTTATAATGTTATTTTTCCCTTAATTTTAACCCTTATCACTTTGCTTGTGTTGTTGATGGAAGGGGCGCATTTCCCTTATTGAAGTTACTTTTTCTTGTATGTTTTAATAGAATTATAAATAAGTTGCAATTTGCTTGTTGCTATGATTTAAGTATATTATGTTTGAATTGAAAGGATGAAATTTACTTTTTAAGAAATTTGCTTCTGTTTTAATATATTTTCTTATTTTATTCAATAGAATTTGAATCGATAGAAACTAGATGACAACTGAACTAAACTAACTTCAGTTCGATGATCAAATGGTTTATTTATGAACTAAAAGCCTTGTAAACCGAATAACCCAAGACATACGGATTGAATTACAATTCAATTTCCATCTCTAGCTAGTGAACATGAAAGTCAATGGCACCTGGCACCCGCACCTTTGAAATCCTAGATCGGCATCCGGAGGCACATACTTGTACACATGCACTATCAAAAGGCATTAAGATGTAAGCCTGGTGAAAGTATGAAGAGAACATTTCTCACCTTGGAAGCCAATTTCCCTTTTCTCCTCTCAAGATGGGTTTGTTGACCCATCCCCTCTTGTCCAACTGCATGGATTGATTCCTCGCCCCCATCTACAACAGGGGGACGTGGTTGCTTCTCTTGCCCATGATCAATATCTACTTGATACATCTATCTGCGATTTTTGTAAAACATTTTTTATTACTGATTTTAATCATACCGACTAAAAAAAATTTAACAAAAAAAAAAATCGGAAAAGTAAGCTGCCACAGATTAATGTAAAGAAATAAGACTAAAGCTGCAACATCAAAAAGATCATGATCTCTGTTTGGACAACCATTTACAGTTGAAGTTGGAAAAAGAAGCTGAAATTGTGTTTCGATTGTTGGCAAATATTGAAGCTTAATATTTATAATTGCTGAAATATCGATGGCTAAATGGGCCCGTAGTGTTTTATGTAAAAAGTTAGTGGGAGTTGAAGATCAGTACATGGAAGGCCTTTTTTTCTTTTTGGGTGAATGGAAGTTGAAAATTTGAAAAAACTTCACTTTGGAACAACTTTCAAACCATAATTTCAAAGACTTAAAATTCTAACAATTGTTTTGCAACTTTTGCTTAGAAAAAGTCAAACAAACACCAACTCTAAAAAACTATTGACATGTGAAATTAAAATTCCACAAACAAACACCACTAGTACTCAATATTTGGAAGTGATCAATTAAAACATAATAAGTGATCCTTGCAGATCAAAGTAGTCAAAAGCGGAAAGCACCAAAAGTTGTTGGAGCTTTAAGCACAGAGTGCAATTAAAGCATGGGCTTTAGCAGGAAAAAAAATGCCAATAATGAAAAATAAAAAATAGAAATCTAATGCAAGTAAATGTAACTATAAACACATACAATAAATATTTGGACAAAAGAAAGGAACCACTATAACTCAGCTATATATTTGATGTTGTTCCCTTCAAGACATAACCCCTAGGTGAGGGTGCACGCGTCTTAGCACCTTAAAGCCTACACCAAAGCCGCAATTAAGCAAGCAGAAGCACACAACCTGAGCTTCAGGCTTAACTGCGCTTATAGGGAGCCTTTAACAACACTGTTGCAGATTTGATGGACACAAACCAATAAAGTTATTAGCTCTGAAAAAATCTCACCATTTTATTCATAAATAGACAAAAACAGCAATAGCCACTAAATTATCTTAGCAATTCACTAAAGTTTCAACAACGAATATGAAGTATAAACAGGTAAGTAACTACTAACAATGGGCAATAGCAACTGAGCTGTCAAACAGTATAAATCTGCTACAAACTAGTCTTAATCTTCTTCTCTTTTTTTTTCTTTGGATATAATAAGTACTTTTAACGTTATTTTGTTCTTCTAACGGATGAGACAGTCTCAATTCAGCAACGAAATTTGCAATCTTTCAAATTGTAAAACATGACGCACTGAACCAGCAAAGTCAACTCCATCTGTACAGATCGCATTTCCAAAAAAATAAAGAAAGAAAAAAGAGCAAATAAATAAACGAAGATTCAGAGAACGAAGGAACCTTTTTTGTCAATGGCACAATGAATTGCGAGAGATTGTGGTACTAAATTGGGTGTATAGGAAAGGAAGCACGTGAATATGATGGATATTGGAAAATGGAGATCCACTGCTGTACTCGGGTCAGTCGGGTCGGTTCTCTCCTCGTTCTGGTTATAGGATTGCTCAAGTTGGAAATATATACTACTAACATTATTGATGTACGAGCAATTTGTTTGGTATCCTAATGACTTCTGTAGGAAAACGATCAAATTGTCCGTAGCCATTTTTCTAATGTCAATCATACACTCCCCACACATTAAATTACTTTTATTTTAAATAAAAATAATATGTGGATCAGTTTGGTTGCACCTCAATAATTTCATCATACATGTTACTAGGGTGTACATGGACCGGATTGGTTCGATTTTGATCCAAATCAACTATATCGGTTTGGATTGGTTCAGTTTTTGTCGAGTTTTTTGAATTTTTTTGTTATATGAATATTATTTTAATCTTACTTTATTAAATTTTTTGATAAGTAAATATATATTTACAAAAAATTAAAAAAATTGATAAATATATGATCTATTAAAATATTTTTATGGAGAATTTTCTTAGTAACACATGATAGTTATTTTTTTGTCATCTGACAATAATTTTTCGTTGATGTACACTTTCAAAGTTAACCGAATTTAATAATTAAACATAAAAATAAATATGAACCTATACAATGGTATGTTCTATTTAATTCTAAATTATCGAAACACCATTTCAAATTCGAAAAATATATAAGAATTTAATATACCCTCACATATGAATATGCGAACAAAGAGATTAACGCACTTCACTAACACTTGATAAGAAGGTGATCATACAACCCGTTATTTAAAGATAATAAATATGGAGCACTTCATATTTAACTAAATATCATATCCTATAAGAGAATCGAAATATTTCTAGACATTTTTTAAAAAAATTCTATAAAATGTCTTAAAAGTATATATAAAAAATTATATATTTATATGTCGGTTTGGTTCGAGTATTTTTTACTCAATACCAAACCAAATCAAACCAAACCTAATCGAAGATTTTAATCGGTTTAGTTTGACTTGTCAGTTTGATGCCGTTTTCCGATTTGGTTTGTACACCCTACATGTTACTATCTTATCAACACAATTATATGACTATGCCTATCAAGATCTAAACAAATAGGAAGAATATCACTCGAGGTCACTTTGAAAAGTCATATGTTACCTGACTATATAGTTAGTAGAGTTGTAATTACACACCCTAATAACTACATCAGTATAATAATGATAATAGTCTGTTTGTTTGCTACAATGTAATTACAGTATAATTTTTATTTAATTGAACAAATATAATTACTTAGTTAAGTAAAAAAGTTCAGATATGTAGATAACTTTTACTAATTGGCAAACATATATATAAATAATAAGCATCGAAAATAATTTATTATGAGATATTTAAAATAAATATATTTTATAAAAAATTAAAAAATGATAAATTGATAAATAATATCATAAAATAATCGATATCTTACAAATAAATATATAGTTCCTTAAATAAATTAATTTTTTTTAATATTTTTGCCAACTCATGTGAATATTAAAAAGTTATATATGATCTTAGATAGTATTTCTATAACAAATATTTATACTAAAGGCTAGAAAATAAAACTAGTGAAATATAAAGCAAGCAAATAATATATATATTAGATATTATCTATAATTATTTTCTTTTGGATAAAAGTACTAAATAAATATAAGTTGATAACTGATATCGTAAAAGATAATCAGGATCTATATTTTAAATAAATAATATTTTAATTCAAAATAATTAATAGAAATTTCAATTTTTAAATTTAATTTTTTTACCAACTCATATGAATGTAATATGAAATTATGATTTATCTTACTATTTAAATAAAAAAATATAAACATAAATTCAGAATGTATTATTTCTTAATAATTATCTATACCGATGAATAAAAAATAAAGCTAGTAAAATATAAAATTACTTTTTAGCAACTAAGAAGAAAGGAAATAAATATGAAAAGTCACAAAATTATATGAAAATACATATAAGCAACACATTGACAAAGTTGAAAAAGGATAATAAGAGAAACGAAAGAAAAATATTGTAAAAAGAATAGTACTTAAATTTTTTTTTTAAAGCTTTATTAGTTTGTAATTATACAGTATAATTACCATTAAGTCTTACCCCATTGAGAATTGGAGAGTGTAATTATACTTCTTTAATTACATCCAATTCTAAGATGACCAAGTAATTACTTGGCCAAAACAAAAATGCAAAACTGTATAATTACACCAAAATTCAATTTGTAGGTGGCTTTCCAAACATGCTTTTAATGTTTTTTGTCTCTTTTGAGATTTGACCAAGATATTCAAGGTTTTTAATCCGGAAAAGGGCTTAAACTACCCTATTGTTTGAAAAATGACCCTTCATCCTATCCGTCTAAAAATATATACCAAATTATTTTTATTAATAAAATTATCCCTTCTATTAACGGTGCAGCACGTGGGCCTTCAAATTAATGTGCTAGCATATTTTTACTGACCACGTGGATCTCCGTTCAGAAATCCAATATGCGTATATTATCAGCTCCATTGAATGAACCCGGTCCATTTTTTTACCCTTTCACCCTTGTATCTTCCTCATTTTGACTAACCAAGTTAAATCTCCTAACTGGAACACCCCTTTTCCGGTAACCTCTTTCTCCCTCCGTTTTGTTTCTTGTCGTCATTTCCCCAGGCGTCTTTGAGTGTGGTGGTCTTGAATACAGGATGCAGGCTAGCTAATTCATTTTATTAATGTAATTAAACCCTTATTCACTTGTGTTTCAGTATTTCTTGTCGTGGCTGGAAAGTTTGATTTACCGAAAAATGTTGACCTGAAATTTTTCGGAGTTGACTGCTACCACAAAAAGAAGCATGAAGCAAGAAAGCAACAGAAGAAAATAATTGAATTTGTAAAGGCAACAGTCATGGTTCCCATATGTCCTTTTTCGATTATTTCTTCGGAAAAGAGCAAGTTTACTCATTCACCATTTTCAAAGCTTTTAGTGGGTTTAAGGACCCATTTTGATAGAGAAAGCAAATCTTTCCCTGCAGATTCTTTATGTAAGCATATTTTTGCATGCGTGTCTCTGTAATCCTCACTTTTCGATCACAATTTGAACACTTAAATTTTGCTCCTTTAATTTTACATAGTTACGGGTGGAGATAGCTTTGTTCGGTGAAGATAGTATGGTGGACATTTACATGGTTGGAGGTGATAGAGGAGAAATGGGGTTTTGTGGTGCCAATGAAATATGATGTTAGGCTAGGAACTCGTGTTTTAGCTATATTTTACGCTCTAATTACTACATTTTGAATGTATTTGAACATAATTGTTAGTACTTTGTACTTATTACGTGTGTAATATTGTGTAGGATGTGATTTCTAGTGAAGAAGCATGTTTGGAGCTAAAATGGATGATTTGGAGCTTTGAAGTTTGAGTAAGAGCCCAAGAAATTAAGTCGGGATCACGTTCGGAGGTTGAGGAGCAAGTTTGAATGTCAAAAAGTGAGGATAAAAGATTACTCTGAAAAAAATATACTACCACGCCGCGCCATGCGCCGCGGGGCGCAGGGCGCTAGTGCAAAATTTCTGTAGAGTATAAAAGTAACTCTCTGAACTTCTCCATTTCTTCTACTTCGGCTTGGAAATAATAGTTTCGTCCGGGCCCGTTACTACATGGTATAAATACACTAAAAATACACTTTTAGAGGACTTTTAACCTTGGGAATTTTTAGAGAGCATTGGAGGCTTAGAGACACAAGAATTCATATTCCTTCTACCAATTCAATACCCTAGTTTGGATTGTAATTAATGCTTTCTTATTCTTTAACTCTTTTTGTGTTGACTTTCTTCATATCTCCATATCTATGGAGTAGTTTACCTTAAGGTTTGATATGATTTGGTGGCTTGGTTGTGGTTTATGAATTTGACTACTGTTTAATTGCTTGAATTTATTGGAGGAGCTTTAATATTAGTTGTGATTTTATTCTTTATAGTGTTTAATCGAAGGAGCAACATCTTATTGAATATTATTGCAGCGTATGCCTTAGTTTATTTTGGTGATTCTTTGAAGAAATCGAGAGAGCTTTTTGAGTCGCCGTTTAAATTAAGATTGAGAAATATTTATGAAAAGTTTCTCTTAGATCTTTCCTACCAGTAGATTTTTGCAAGTTTTACCGCACTTCACATTAGTTTATTTAAAAGATTTAGATTTAATCGATAGAGGATTCTGAATCGGAAGTATAAGCTAATCACCTGTTGAATTCGTGAGAATCGATAGAACCTCAAGAGTGAAATATAACAGTGTCATATCCAGGACAGCAATCTTGCACCTATTATGTCAAGACCCGTATTCTTCGTCTTGATAATAACTCATTGCTTTACTCACTAGTTTTTTGTGATCAATTATTTCTTAGTTTAATTTTAGTTCATAATTACCCCAACTAAAGTGTTAACCATCTTGAATAGCGTTAAACCATAAATTACTTGAACATTATTTAAATTCAGTCCCTGTAGAGACGATAATTAAACTATACTATCTTTCGCTAGCGAGTAAAAATTTCATGTTGTGTTTTGCGCTTGTCAAATTTTGGCGTCGTCGCCGGAGATTAAATAAATTTTGGTGCTAATTTAGGAATTAGTTTTTTATCTTATTATTTTTTAAATTTTATTTTTTATTAGTTAACTTTTCTTCAAGATTTCTTTTGTAGTACCTGACAAGTGCCAGGAAGAATATTGAACTCTAATTGCTATTGAAGAAGGAATACAACCACCCTAAAAAAAAGGTTGAAGAATTAGCAGCTGAACGTTATCACAATTCTGCTATTTGTTTTAAGTGTAACAGAAATCATCTATGGGTTGACTGTTAAGCAAGTAAGTATTCTTTCTATGGGTCATCTTTTGAACAGTCTTACTATGTTTCTAGTCCGTACATGTATGACGTTTCATATGGGCATAATTTTAACTCTTGGTTGGAACGAATACTCTTATTATGACTGAAACGAAAGCGAAGTGAAACAACCACCTTAAGAGAAGAATAGTAGTTTAGAAGAACTTATGTATATTTCATGAATAGTGTGGAAGAGAGCCTTGCACAAGATGATGAAGCCATTTACAACCTAACAATGCAAGTGAATCAAATAGTAAGTATACTTTCAGAAATCTCATTGCGTTGTAATGGTGAATATATGGAGGAGATACCATGTGAGAATGAGCCTACCCGAGAGGATGAACATCTACAGAGAGAGTTTTCCACTCTGCAAGAGGACTCTGATTCAATTGAGATGATTGAAAATGAGGCTTTGGTTGATTGTGAAGCCTCATTTTTTCACTTTTTCACATTTACAACCTTTAGTAGAAGAGAATGAGACCCAAATGGTCTTGGACATACCAGAGAAATATTCACATGACCTTTCTTCCTTATTTTCTTATTCTAACTTTGATCATGTGAATTTTATTTTTGGGGATTTACAGGAGATACATGGATTGATCATGTGAAAGGATGCAGGAACACGTTGAGGATGATCATACAAGAACGATTCACTGCTCAAAAAGAGGCCAAGAAAGAAAGAAAGAGCGGGTCTTGAAGATATCCTCAAAAGATTTTGGCCTAATGAGCTTCATAAATAATCATAAATAATCCCAAGGAGCCAAAATAAGGAATGAATTCAGAATCAGGGGTGGAGTTCATAAGTTCTCGAAAACGAAAAAATGCAGGGGAATTTCCTTTATTTCTTGCTTTTTATCTATGTGTCATGGGGACATACCATAATTTAAAGTGTGGGGTAGGAGATGTAAATATGTACATGTGTGTTTGCTTTCTTTTTTTTGGTTGAATTTTTTTTTGACTTTTCCGGATGATGGATTTCCTCGACTGTCATATTGAGGGATCAAAGTCGAAGAAAAAAAATATTTTGCTTTTCTTAGGTAGTGTAACAATTTCCCTTGGTTTTTCTTTGTGCCGCAGTTCTTTTTCAAGGGTTTTGCTTGAACCGTGTGTAGTTAATCTTTCTTTATGTTAGGAAATTTGAAGTCTTGTGCTATGGTATTAAATGGAGATTATTTTCTTGACCTTATTGTACCTTGAGAGCAGTGAGTGCCTTAGTTGTTACGCTTAAGCTCAGTTCTTGACTCATGTATAAGTACCTTAAAATATTTGATTTTGATGTTGCTTAACTGCTTTGACTAGAGAGTCGGGATAAATCCGGTCCTAAGTGAGTTATGTGCCAATGTGTGTGTGAGATTTTGTTGATATTTTGTGCATGTCAGTTGATGTCTAGAACTTGCCCCGTGTGTCTGCAAAGCGAAATAGCAGTCTTTTTCAGTTTAGGAAGTGATATATGCATTTCTTTGTTGAGCCAATTATATGTTTGTGACTCGCCTAATTGTTGTGTATCCTAGTTAGCCCCTTTGAGCCTGTAATCCTGCTTCTTTGACAACCACACTGCAAGCCTGATCCATTTTGTTTGAATTGACTATTTGTTTGAACCTTTTACCTCTCTTGAGCACTCGAATTAGTTATGAGCTTGTTACGAGCTAAGTAGAAGTATGGTAGGCTTTTGAGTGGAGCTAAGAATAATGAAGAAAGGTGCACTAGTTGAAAAATTATGAGAGCCACATGTAAGTGATTGGAAAAAAAAAGAAAAAAGAAAAATCAATCAGAATTTTGAAAAAGGAAAAAAAAGAAAAAGAAAGTTTGTGTATGCAGTGGAAAGAAAAAGTAGTAGTTCTCATCTTGTTGTGCTTAAAGATATTAGGAGCTTGATGCTATTATGTGTGAAGGTTCGGGTTTGGTTCAACATAGGTGTGAGGTTTAAATTGTTAATGTATACGTAATAAAGTGCTCAGGGAGGTGTAGTCACTATATACAAATGTATCCTACCCGTCCCGCAGCCGACATTACAACCAAAATAAAGTCCTACTTAATCTTTGACTGAATGAGCTCAATTAGTAGAGTATTACACTATGGGCAAGCATATGGTGCGTGTTCTGTGGCACATAAATTTTGATTCGGAGAGTGAGTGAATTCTTTTTATCTTGAGTTCCTATTTGTTCTTGAATTTTATTGTGTGTGGATCTCTATCTTTGGTATGAGGGCACATGGGCGAAGGAAAGGTAATGTCTTTGGCCTTTGTGTTAGAGTAAGTGAGCAGGTTTTTGGAAAATTCATGATGTTTTTGAGTCGAGTCTTGAGGTTAGGATGTTATGATAGGGTGCTTAATCTGCTTTAAATATTCTTGGTATGTTGCGTTAGGGTAAGTTGTCTGATAAAAATGTCGTCTCTAGGTGAAGTGTAGTTTGATTGCTCGAGGACAAGCAATGGTCTAAGTGTTGGGCATTGATGGTAAGCTAGGAACTCGTGTTTTAGCTACATTTTACACTCTAATTACTACACTTTAAATGTATTTGAGCCTAATTGTTAGTACTTTGTACTTATTACGTGTGTCGTATTGTGTATGATGTGATTTCTAGTGAAGAAGCATGTTTGGAGCTAAAATGGATGATCTGGAGCTTTGAAGTCTAAGTAGAAGCCTAATAAATTAAGTCAGGATCACGTTCGGAGGTCGAGGACTAAATGGATGTTAAACAGTAAGAAAAAAAGATTACTCTGAGAAAAATACACTACCGTGCCGCACCATGCGCCGGGGGGCGTGGAGCTAGTGCAAATTTCCTGCAGTGTTAAAATCAACTCTCTGAACTTCTCCACAAGCGCGCATGTGTAAATTCTACAGAGTATTTCTCCTACTTTGGCTTGAGAAGTATAGTTTCGTCCGAGCCCGTTTATACATGGTATACATACACCAAAAATACGTTTTTTAGAGGACTTTTGACCTTGGGAGCTTTTGGAGAGCATTGGAGGCTTAAAGACACAAGAATTCATATTCCTTCTACCAATTCAATACGCGAGTTTGGACTGTAACATTGGATTAATGCTTTCTTATTCTTTAACTCTTTTTGTGTTGACTTGCTCCATATCTATGGAGTAGTTTACCTTAGTGTTTGACATAATTTTGGTGACTTGGTTGTTGTTTATGGATTTGACTATTGTTTAATTGCTTGAATTTATTGGAGGAGCTTTAATATTAATTGTGATATTATTCTTTATAGTGTTTAATCGAAAGAGCAACATTTTATTGAATATTATTGTAGCGCATGCCTTAGTTTATTTTGGTGATTCTTTGAAGTAATTGAAAGAGCGTTTTGAGTCACTGTTTAAATTAAGATTGAGAAATGTTCATGAGAAGTTTCTCTTAGATCATTCCTACTAATAGATTTTTTCAAGTTTCACCGCACTTCACTTTAGTTTATTTGAAAGATTTAGATTTAATCGAGAGAGAAGTCTGAATCGGAAGTATAAGCTAATCACCTATTGAATTCGTGAGAATCGATAGAACCTCAAGAGTGAAATATAACAGCGTCATATCCAGGGCAGTAGTCTTGCACCTATCATGTCAAAACCCTTATTCTTCGTCTTTATAATAACTCATTGCTTTACTCTTTAATTTTTTATGATCAATTATTTTTTTCTTTGATTTTAGTAGTTAATTTTAGTTCATAGTAACTCCAAACCAAGCAAACTACCCAAAAGAAGACACAAGCCACATACATTCACTCTACAGCAGCAGCCTCAGCACATATTTAACAGAAATACTCCACCTTTTGCTCATCTATCAACAAAATTCTCCAATTCAAACAACCACCTTCAATTTGGCTTTTCTTGTCAAGGACAAAGCAATATTGAAGATAGCTTGCACTCTTTTGCTACTATTTTTAGATCTCTAGAAATCACTTTTAGCTACCAGATGTACATACAAGGGATTACACCCCTAAATCACAGAATAGAAGAAAGGACTCATGTACTTTTTTGTATAGCTGATCTAGATCAATTACACTCTATTTTTATAAAAGCGATTGTCTATCACTATAAAACAGACTATCGCCACATCACCATAGGTCTAACACCTTATCACATTTTAGTCATGCTTAGTTATCACTCTGGGATAACTAAGTGTGCATCTACTCTTTTGCTGGAGGTAAGGTTTATATCCCCTCCTTTTTTGTACTTTGCTTCTATTAATAAAATTTTATATTTACCAAAAAAAAAAATTTAGTTCATAATTATACCAACTAAAATATTAATCATTTTGAATAGCGTTAAACCAAAAATTTCTTGAACATTATTTAAATCCATCCCTGTGAAGATGATAACTAAACTATACTATCTTTGACTAGCGAGCATCATTTCGTGTTATGTTTTGCCTCGTCAAAATATTAGAAGAAAGCTAATCTAGGTGTATTCCGGTGGTTATTGGTGTAAAATGTGTAGCTGTAAAGGTGGTGGTCAAAGAGTAGCAAAAAGGGGTGGCTATAAATCGAGCAATGTTGGCAGAATCAAGAAGGGGAATAAATTTAATTTTTAACCCGAATAATAAAAGAGGTAGGGTTATATCCATATTTGATTCCGAACAAAGAGTCACGTGGCCGAGTAAAAATATGCTAGCACATTAATTTAAAGGCTCATATGTTGCACCGTTAAAAGGAGGGGCAATTTTATTAATAAAAATAACGTGATGAATATTTTTGGACGGAGGATAAATATAAATTATTTATTAAATAATAAGGATAGTTTAGATCCTTTTCCCGTTTTTAACCATTTCATTAATTGTTAGATCACATCGATATTTATTTTTTGTTGTTGACATTATGTCACCTTAATTTAGGATTACAAAAGTAAATTGATCTAAACTAACAATTGTACTGGCTATTGTACTTGCTAAGACTTTTAGCAACTACAACTAATACTCCCTCTCTTTCGAATTGACCAATCAAATCTAATATACTCAATTTAACATACGAGCATTAATGTAATCAACTAATCAAGTGTTTCCCTATATTATGGTATGTCGTCAAATGAAACATCGGGTGGGCTTGTATGTATAAATTCGTAGGCAAGAAAGTTTGAGAAACGTACGCCACTAATTATCTTTAACTCTTGCGATGTTCAAAGGTTAAGCAAATAAATAAATTTGTGTCTGATAACGACTAAAGGTTTTTTTTATTCACTTTAAAAATTAAGCGTGACCTACTTAATTATTGTTACCATTTCTCAAAAATTAATTTAATTATTGTTGGAGACGACTTTGACTCACTAAAAGAGATAATATTTTTTTGAAAAAGATGGATATATGGCAAAAGAGTTGCTAGGTATTGACCTTCCACGGAATTACATACTTGTCATGAAAAGTTTATTAATTTTTTCCATAGAATATCAACATTATTTTGTAAAGCAATTGATTGCTCCTATAGTGATAATAAACGCAGCGCAGTGGACTTGTAACATTACCATATAATAGCACTTGGCATTAAGTCATTGTATATTACTTCTTGACGATAAGGTGTTTAGGCAACGGAATAGATTCAAATTTACCCATCTAAGACTATTTAAACATAAAACTTTCTTTTGGGACTAGTTAATAGTGCATGGAAAAACTACTTTACAAATATTTGACTCCACTAGTAATCCCAGTTCTAGTCTTTAGTATGTCAGCTATTCTGAAATCTGTTTACCCTAAATTTCGGATAACAATTGAATTTATACGTGATTTTAAGGATATTGGGCCTAACTTGATACAAATGATGAATAATATAGCGAAAATTGAAATTAAAGGATAAATAGAGAAGAAAAGCAAACCAACTAAGTTAGATACTCTTGAACGTTGAATAATCCTTCTTGAGCAGAAACGGACTATAACAAGAATTGGAACAATAAAGGGATTTAAGAGAGTAATAAACTGTTTCTTTCTTTCTATTGATGATTCGTGTAAAAATGTGATCCCCTGTAAACGGTTCTATCCTCCCTTTATATAGTGGGGAGACCATACATTTGGTAAATCGTTATACAAGGTAAGAATCTATATATAAGGTAAAATATCTCCTAATTTGTCAATTAAACGATTCTATTGATCAGTGCCAAGAATCCCGCCGTGATGCTTATCCCATCACGGATTTTTCGGTCCTCCGTCATTTAAGTTTAACGATATACCCTTGGACATTTTCGGAGTCAAGCTCGATGGGCTCGGTATTTTCGAGGTTGGACATTCTGGCTTCGTGTTCCAGTTCGATGACGTTCAGGCTCGATCTTCGATCCTACGCACTTCGAGCCCGATTTATCGAGTAATAGTTGAACTCGAAGCTAATTGTATTGGGTCAATCCCGATTTTGACTACATATAGGTGGGTCCGACTTTGACTGCATACAGATAGTCCCCTCGTTTTTTGGAGAGTAACGACGAGAAACGATATGAGCCGCAAATTTTTATTCTGATAAGTGACGGTAAGCTTATGACGCGTATGTCACGAAAGTCAAAAATGTCTCATCAGAGAGGCCAAATTCTTATTCTGATAAATGACGGTAAACTTATGACGTACGCGATATGAAAATTGAGAACGTCCCATCAGAGACACCCATTCACAATATCAGGTATGTGTCAGTAGGTGTTCTGCCGCTTTAGGATGCGAACCGCCGTTTTTGAGAGGCTATAAATACCCTCTTTCACCTTCATATTCAGATGTTTGTGCTCTTTGTGAAATTACATCGCTCTTATCTTCAAGATATACTATACTTCCCTTGCATTTGTACTTTTTATTTCTTCAATTGCTCAAAACAATGGCGAAGACTTCTAAATCCGTTCCTCAGAGACAAACTCCTTCCTCTTCTCAACCTGTTGATGACGTTCCACCTATTGTCATTGAGGAGCCCACAGCTGAGCCTCCTCTGAAAGCGTTTGTACCAACCAGGTGTTCGACCGGGACTGATTTCAAGGTCGATAAGCCTTCCTTGATATCGGGCCGATGCGAGCCGGTCAAGAGATATATCTGTTCAATCACTAACAAAGTTCTCAACAAAGTAAAGGAAGACTGCAACTGGGTTGGTAAGTGTGTGGTGGTTCCTTCGCCTGAAGAGGCGATCACTACCCACGTGGAGGGTTTTTTGAGTATTTACACTTACCCTTTCAGTTGGGCCCTTTAGACCCGGTTATTATTGCTTTTTGCAAAAGGTACGAAGTGACCTTGGGCCAAATTCATCCTTCTTTCTGGAGGATAGTCATTCTCCTCCATTTTTTTGCAAGCAAGATCGAGGGGTATCCTTTTACCGCTGATTATCTTATTCGGCTGTACAGTCCCCGACTCTATCGGGGAGGGTTGATAAAACTTGCTCGTTGGGCAAGCAAAGCCCCTTTCTCAAGCATCGATGAAGATAGGGATGGGGGCTGGTTGGGTCGGTTTGTTCGATTAAAAACATCAGACCTGATCCTAGCCAAAGATATGCCTTTTCCCGAGAAATGGAATATGAATCATAAGTGTGGCCCTACCTATCAATTTGTTCATTGTTCTTCTTTCCGACCTTTTTCTTATCAATTTCATATGACACAGCTATATCCCGGATGCTGGCCGCGATTCCTCATCTTAAAGAATGGGTCGAAGGGATCGTGTCCCAGAAACCATATTCCGAGCACACGTGGCGTGAACTTTCGAAGAGCCGATGGGAGGCCCGGCTTCATGGTGAGATAAATTGCACTTCAGCTTAGCTCCTTATGCCATCGGTCTCTACCTCGTTTTACTTTTCCTTTGCAGGTCTATCAAAGGATGTCGAGGTGAGACCTGCGCCCAGAGGCGATGAAATTCCCAGCGAGCCCTCTGCTTCGAAGCAGGATAAAGAGAATAAAAGAAAAGAAGCCCCCAGTTCTTCGGATCTCGGAAAGAAGAGACCGAGAAAAAGATTGGCTCGCAAGCCCAAGGGCAATACTGGTGATCGTGTGTTATCTTCGAACTCGCTTCGTCGGTTGAGGGATGAGTCTGAGGAAGAAGAAGAAGACTTCGTCCTTTTGGTTAGTGAGCCGCCACAACCTGAAGGGCGAGGGGTCTCCGAATCCGGAGCCAATGAAACGGACCCTCGTCAAGCCGGGGGATCCGAGGTAGGGGCAAGAACTGGGGCTTCCCCTGATGCGAGGAGGGCTCCACTGGGAGTCTTAGGTCTAATTGAAATAGTCGATTCACGCTCTTTCTCAGAATCAACGTTCAATGAGGCCCAAGCAACAAAAAAGCGTTCTTCGAGCGGGGATCCCAGATCAAAAGACTTTTTCTGCGGTTTTTTTGATGGTGTGGATTCAGCGTCCGCAGAAGACATTCTTGGGCTCGATAACTTAGAGGTACCGAGGAAAAGTTCATCCACTGATACAAGCGGGGTTTCCTTCGGTCCGAAGTTGGTCGATCGGTTTCCTGCGCTGAGTGCTTACCCTGATCTGAAACGGACCATATCTTTCACCATTTCCGAAGATGCTAGGGTTCTTTCCGCCCCTGTCGGGGTGGCTAGTTATTTTCGGTGTTTGGTGGCCGAGGAAGATCAGGTCAAAATGAATGAAGTGAATACATCCTGCCTGTTCAATGAAGCTCAACAGGCGTTAAATCGGGTAATTTCTGATAAGCCCTATCCGATGTTCTTGGTCTTGTACTTTAAAGTTTTAATCAACTGTAACATCCTCCTTTATTCTTGCAGGCCTCAGTACTTCATCATGAAGCCTTCCTCCAATTTCGGGAAGAGTCAGGACGCGATGAATGGCTTGAAGGGGAGATGATGAATCTTCGTGCTAAACTGGATCTAGCCCGGGAGGATAATGCTGGCTTGATCGAGCAAATAGAGCAAAAACTTGATCAGATTAATCAGCTTTTATCTGAGATAAGCACGGCTATAGCTGAGGCCGATGAGTGGAGGAGCAGGATGGATCGGCTGGCCTCGGAAAAAGAGCCTTTAAAGCACAGTTAGCTTCAGCAGAAGCTCAACTTGGAAAACCAAAGGATAAAATCGAGGCTCTACCAGGAATACTGATGAACTCCAATCTCGGGTCAGCATGGTTATCTCAGATCGAGATGTTATGGCTAACGAGCTAAAAACGGCCAAGTCGGAAGTTACTGCGGTCAAAGCCGAGGCCGATGAGCTGGAGGCCCAATATAAGGCCGATGCTGAAGCCGCTCAAGATCAATCAAGGAATATGGTTGATCATATGAGGTGGCAATCTCGTCGGCTCGTCCTCGAAGAGATTCACGCTCGAGGCTTCGATTTATCAGCGGAGATCAAAGATGCCAAGATAGTCGAGGCCGAAGCCAGAAAATTAGCCTTCCCGGAGGAGGATGATTCCGAGGATTCAGGCGGATCCTAATAATGAGCACCCACTTCCTTTCTTTTCCTATATTTGAAATTGTTTATCGAGGTGCTCGAATTTGTAGGAAGGATTTCCAATGTATATATACAAAGCTTTCTTTTTTTTTTTTGCAACTTTTGAATTACCTTAGCTTTCCAGCATAACTAACTTGGTATGACTTTAACTTTTAGAGTTAGGGGTTTGCCTTAATATGTCTTACTCCCCCTCGAGTTCCGTTAACTCGAAACAGCCTTAGCCCTTTAAGATTCGGGGTTTGCCTTAGTAGGTCTTACTTCCCCTCTAGTTCTGTTAACTCGAAACAGCCTTAGCCTTTTAAGGTTCGGGGTTTGCCTTAGTAGGTCTTACTTCCCTTCGAGTTCTGCTAACTTGAAACAGCCTTAGCCTTTTAAGATTCGGGGTTTGCGTTATTAGGTCTTATCCCCCTCGAGTTTTGTTAACTCGAAACGGCCTTAGCCTTTAAAGTTTGTTAACTCGAAGCGGCTTAGTCTTTAAGGTTCGGGGTTTGCCTTATTAGGTCTTATCACCCCTCGAGTTTTGTTAAACCGAAATGTCCTTAGCCTTTAAAGTTTGTTAACTCGAAACAGCCTAAGCCTTTAAGGTTCCAGGTTTGCCTTATTAGGTCTTATCCCCCCTCGAGTAAGTTCATTTTTCGGACAATCCCCCAAGTGAGGGAATGGTAGTTCAAACATAATTAAAAGTGGCCCTTGGGCTCGTTCGATCGGAAGCAGGATGTTGTACATAAAGATTTTTCTTTATTCTCGCTCATGTATGTATACAATATGTGTTAGGGTTCGATCAATCTATTTGGGCAAGGTTCATTCGACCGATTGACCCTTACATTGAATCCTTATGATTGTTGACCCTTCGATCCTAGAAATATCTTCCCAAGCTAAAGTGCCCCCCCCCCCC
>MCJB01050838.1:21026-47607 GCA_002018475.1 Nicotiana obtusifolia | reverse complement strand
CATGTCGAAACCCGCTTTAGCGAGAAAATGAGGTGGGGCAACCGTGGCCGCTTCAGCTTCAATGATCATCTAGGAAAGTCAAGTCTTTCTCCCCGGACTGCACAGAGGGTCTCCAAATTGATAGAGGTGTTCACCCAGTTCTTGTCCAGCTTAGCCATCTCTGTGTCAGCTTGAAGGTATGCTAGAGCCTTCTGCATTGATCGTCAAGCTTTATACTGGAAGCTACCTCACGGCACTAATGATCCTTGAAGGTATTTAGTTCAACCTGAAATTTATTCATCTCCTCTCAAAGTGTGGCGTTGGATGGCAAAGCTTGAGCACACTCATCTGGCTTAGAAAGGTTCTCCGCTCGAAGCTTCTGGTTAGATTCAATGGGAACTACCAGAGCCACCTTTCGCTTCATCGACTACTATTATACCTCTTCAAACTACAGTGATAAGGATGTTCATAGAGCCTACCTATACTCCCAATTTTCTCGAAAAATGGAATTAGCCGCGAGAAGCTCAGTAACCTCAGCCCTAGCTCACTCAATTTTATTAGCAAGTGCCAGCAGCTGGCTCTTTGCCATTTCTATAGCCGCAGTGGCAAGTGAGTAGCTCTGTGCAAGTGAAAACGATAAGGTAAGATTCCCGAATGCAAGAAGAAGATAATGAGAGAAAATATTAGGTTACTTGAAGGAGAGAGGAAACCAGTTGGAAAAGAGAGGATTTCAAATTCTGAACATCCATCCAATGGGGAAAAAGGTCTGATGGCCCACTTTGGTGTGTAGCTATCGAGCAGGGGTCCCCCAATCGGCCATAATTGCTGGACTAGGAGGGGCAACACTCTCCATTTCAGGACCTCGGGAACCTCTGACTCTGCAATCAATACCTTGTCTCCTATGTCCCCCCCCCCCCNTCCCCCCCCCCCCAATAGCACCAGCCTCCATTCATCAATGTCGATCATCCTGGGCATCTCCTACCTCCGGCACTCGGCCACACAGCTGCGGAGGAGGAAATACACATATATCCCCTAAATCGTGCGCTCGCCAAAATCCCTAACTCGCCTTTTCAAATTTGAAGCAACTCTGCAAGCCAAGACCCTAATACGAGCCACAACAGTCAGACGAGGGGAGCACCTTAGCAATCGATCTCTTCCTAGATAGACCTGCAGAAAAATATAAATAGTATGGTTAGGAAGATATAGTTAGGAAAAAAATCTACTTGCATATGCACGTAGCCAATCACCATTATTTTTTCCTTCCATCGGTTAACAAAGATGGCCTTCCACATCCGGTCATCATGTCTGTAGGCTAGTAAAATATGTTCCTTACCCAGTCAAGGATCTCGGGTATAAGTGCAGAGGCAACACTGTAGGCTACAAACATGAGAAAACATAGTAAAACATGAGTAAATCTCCGATTGATAAAAAGAATTGAAGTATGTTTCAAGATCTTACGTAAAGGCATCCACGCTTTGTGAAGCGGGTGGGAAGTCGTCCAGTGTAGGAAATATGTGGGATTCTAACAAACCGGTCCCACCACTCTAGTCATTGTCATACTTAGTAATCATTATCAAAGCGCGTGTACCTCTCGCAACCATGTGTATCATACCTCCCTGGAACAGCCTAGGGGAGTAGACGTAAATCAGATGGTCGAGCGTGAAATTCAGGTGTGCTCGGTCGGTGATGGCAGAAGCAAATTCGATAGTGATGGTAGAAGGCTTCGCTAATCTCAGGAATAGGGAGACGAAAGCTTATGGTGAAGGAGTAAGTATAGATCATGGAGAAACCCGCTATAAGATGAGCAATTCGGTTCCGTCGTCCAAGGCAGCAACCTCAACATCAGCGTCCTAGATGCAGTCTGCTCTTACTCGGGGAAAGTGGTCCTCCCTCACTAGGGGCACATACTCCTCCATTGGGCCGCCCTTGCCGAAGCTTTGAAAATCACAGATGAAGTCGAGGGTTTGAGGAATTATCTCCATGGTGAGATCCTTTGGCCACATTTCATCGGGAGTCTCCACCTTTGGAGATTTCCCCTTCTACGTGTAGAGAGACCTAGGTCATATGACGGAGTTCTAGCAAATAAGGATGAGTTCTGGGAAGTACATGGTTGAATTAGGCAGATGAAAACAGAAAAGTATAACATTCGGGAGTTTCCTTGAAAAAGAAGGCGAACATTGGGGGGGTCACGTGCACTGGTAAGCTTAAATAAAAAAGGTTCTGTCAAACAAAATCCAAGGGTAATAATTATGACTCTTCAATGCACGTCATGACATGTCTCTAAATTCGTCAGTTGTCATTTTAATTTTTTTTTCTGCAAGAACCATCTCCAATCTTATATTATTTTTTCATCAAATATTATTTTACTATAAAAAATAATGTATTAGAACTTTAATCTTGCACTGTATTTTGCATCATTTTTGTGCATGAATTGCACCATTTTACTATTCATCAATATATTATTTTTATTTTATTATTATATAATACTTTTAATTTAACATATTATAAATTTTAATTGTTATATTTAGATTCCTAATATACCTATTCATCTACACCATTACTATTCATTAATATTTTATTTTTTTATTATATTTAATTTAACATATTATAAATTTTAATTTATAATTTTAGATTCCTAATATACCTACTTATTTTTTATGTAATATCTTATAATATTAATTTTACATCTTAATTTTGGAGTGTAAGTTTTATAAATTAATTTTTGTATATATTATTTTATATAAAATTGTAAGTTAATTTTATTATAAGTTATAATTGTATTAAAAAATATAACCATCACAAAAATGAAAATTACAAATATAAAATATAATATTTTATAATCGTCACATCTATTTTCCAATCTTGCTAAAGGAATTACTCCTCCCGCCCATTATGTTATTCAAGGAAACGAATATGATGTGGGTTATTATTTAGCTGACAGTATATATCCAAAATGGTCTACAATTGTGCAAACCATTCATGAGCCACAATCTCAAAAGAAGAAATATTTCGCGACGAAACACGAATCATGTCAAAAAGATGTTGAACATGCATTCGGAGTTTTGCGATCTCGTTTTGCAATTATTGCAGGGCCCTCACGTTTTTGGAGAAAAGAAGTGCTACATGATATATTAAAATCATGTATTATACTGCACAACATGATAATCGAGGATGAGCGTGATCTTGATGCACCAATTCAAGATGTTTGGGAAGGTCCAACTCCAACAGTAGAAATGGTAGTAGATGAAAATTATCGATTTGAACAATTTTTAGCTCGACACAAAAAAAATTAAGAACAAAGATGCTCATTTTGCACTTCGTAATGCATTAGAGCATTTATGGGAGCAACGTACTAATCATGGAAGTTGAATATTTATGTAGAAATTAAATAAATTCTACCTTAATGTAATAGTATTTATTTAATTATATTTTATCAATGATTTCACTTTTATTTGAATTATCCATTAATATGTATAACGTAAAATATTTGCGTACAATCTATATTATTTAAAATTTAATGGTATAAAATAATTTTATGTTAAATGATTTATAACAAATGATTATGAATTACATGGGATGGATATGTAAAAAAGAAAAAAAAAGGATTTTTTTCTGAAATTATAAAATAAAATTTAAGTAAAAGAAAATAATATAATATAAGAAAGAGAGAAGAATATAAAAGGAATATTCTTTTTGGTGCAAAAAATGATGCATAGGATTGGAGATGCCCTAACTCTTCCATTTCTGGGATATATTTCATCTAGTATCCGAAAAGATGTGACACGTGAGAGTCCAGACCCAGGAAGAGTCAGGCACACTTGGTATTGTAGCCGATGGCCTCGAGGTAGATATCATATCGTGGTAACAGATTTTTCGAAGTGACGATTCCATCTTAAGTGGTTTGGCCCCGGGTCCAACGGGTCTTTTCCCTTTGACCATGACCTCGGCGTCAGCTGGAGCACATTCTCACCAACTCTCTAACATAAGCGATCATCGAGCTTCATGATGTACCAAAGACGCATTTTCAACGGTCTTTTTCACTGTCGGAGGATTTTATCATGAAATAGGCTCTTACTTGTCTTATATAGTTAGCTTCTCAATGAAGCTAAGGCCCATGCCATCTTCAACACAAGACTTATATGTCTCTGTATCTAGCTTTCTATGTATGATCTTTGAAAGAAAGAACTTTAATAAATACAAAAAATGTATGATTCTACTGAGTTGATATGTTAAACATCGTCTTGTTAATTCATTGTATTTTCGCTCAAACTGTCGTACAGTTCACACAATTCAAACTAGCTCACGAAAGATTTGAATTATATTTTATTCACTTGCCTTTAACCCCTTTTTCTTTATCAAGATAATTGTAAAAATGTGCAAGCGATTTTCCCGGTAAACAAATATAAAGTGAACTTCTTTACTTCTAGGCAACATTACCTGCTGTGTTGTAAACCAGTGTGGGTAGATTTAATCTGATCCTAGAACACGAGAATCCAACCCAACAAGAACGCATAGTTCCTATTGCGGATTATGCAACGAATGTTCGCAATCCTCTTCCGTCTAAGTTAACCCGTCCCTACATGTAATTAGCAGTTTTTTAAGTGAGGACTAATTAGTACTGTAATACCCAAGAATCAATTAATTTTCTCCCAGGAAAGGAAATTTGAGTTTCCAATGGAAATTGAATGCTTTTCAACTACACAATAAGGCAAGTTCCTAACTGTTGAAAATTATGATTTCACTAAACAAAAATATACTAGATATGCATCTTTTGTATACGCATGCAATATTTTATTGATTTTTAATTTCTTAAGTTTATATAAGGGGTATCTTAATTTATTTATCTACTATGTTTTCGAAATTAACACATTCCATTTACCACACCTACTCACGATACAATAAGGGATCGTTTGGTAGCCGTTTAAAAAGAAGTTATCCATGTATTAAAATGATGAAAATTTGTAAATTTAGTTAAAAAGATGGGAAAAATAATTTCTACATAGAATCTAGCATAAATTATAAAATGTTTGATTGGTTTTTCTCTTTTTCACATAAAGTATAGCACATCGTTAATATGGGGTGTCATTTGTTTCTTTTTCGCATAACTAATACATGTATAAATTGCGCGGGAATTTATGTATTATTTAAGCTAACTAGAAGGTAGAATAACTTATACATGTAATAGTAATACTTGTATTAGAACAAAAAGTAACAAGAATATCCTCTGTTCAAACTTGTAATATATATATATATATTACATATCTATATTACTAATCCTTATATAATTATTACATAACTAATTCTCGCACTAATTACTTCATAATTAATTCCCGACAAACTAATTCATGCATAACAAAATTTGGCATAATTAATTTCTGCATAATTAACTCTTGCGTAATTAAATTATATATTATTAATATCTACATAACTCTTACCAGCAACAAAATGATGGCTAATAGGTCATTCCATGCTAGGATGGAGAAAGTGTAACTTGTCCCCAAAGACAAAGAATATGAAAGATTCTTTTATACTTCTCTTTGCAGCTATAATAGGTTCCAACGTATTATATCCACTAAAAAATGTATTTAAATAGATAAACTACAGACTTGTACTTAACTGTCACGATCCGTAATTCCATCATCGAGATCGCGATGACACTTAATATTTCACAGTCAACTTTTTTGGTAAGCCAAAAGTGAACTTTAGGAAAGTAAGTAGTCCCATAGACAAACCAATGTTAGCTAGATTATTTAATCAATTTTAACATTTCAAAATAAAACACTAATAAAGATAAATCGAAATAGTCTGAAATGGAATAATAAAATAAACACATGACAATATCCAAACATCTCCCAGAATCCGGAGTCACGAATACATGAGTAACTAGAATATAGCATATATGGTCTGAAACAAAGTACAATAGTTTGAGACTAGGTAAACAGTAAAATATAAAAAGTAAGGGACTTTAGGGCTGCAGAACGCCATACAGCTATAACTCAAGTCTCCAAATGGCGCTGAATTCGAATAGAACATCACTAGACGCCGTTGGGACCAATACTGGTATCTGCACAAGAGGTGCAGAAGTGTAGCATGAGCACAATCGACCCAATGTACTCCATAAGTGTCGATCCAAACATCGGCGAGGTAGTGACGAGGCTATGACAATACACCTTCGTAAAATAGAGATATTAAATTGGAGGGGACATGTAAAAGGGAAAATATCATAAGAACGGTATGTACTAATCACCAAATAACATCTCCGAAATAAGTAACAATGTAACCAAGTAAATCACCAATCCGAAAATCAAATAAGGAAATGAAATAAAGATGGCACGATATCACCCTTCGTGTTTTTACTCTCATCTTCACCATGTAATATCATAAATAAAATGGCACAGCATCACTCTTGTGCTTTTACTCTCAACCTCCCACAGTATAATAAATGATGATAAATAATCAAATGCACGGCATCACCTTTCGTGCTTTAATTCTCACAACATCTCAATCACCTCTGAGGACTCAATGTGAAACAGAAAGGTGTTCCTTTAAGCCCTAAAGTCATCCGCTTTCTCACCAGTTGCAGAAGGTCTTTTAAGAAAAGGCTTCCGTAAATTTTAGTGGCATCCGGATCGGGATACCCCGACACAATAAAGATTAGCCCCTTTGTTTCGGGGTACCACCGTTGTAACGGAGTATGGGAAGGACGCACGGCAATTCTACTAGCCGAGTCGAACTGGTTAATGATTGAAGCAATTCCCATGAACTGAGAATAAAAGGATGTACTTGCCCCCCCAGCCATTACCGCTCATCCACCATTTTTTATGTTTAAATCCTGTCTTTGTCTTTTAAGGCTATCTTTTAATGCATGTGATGTACACCACCATTACAATAACTTTTCACAACTATTTATGGAATCTTATACCAAAGAATAAAATTAAATACTTGGACTAATACCCGACTAGAATAAATTAAGAAAATAACATGATATCTACCATGAAATAGGAGCGGTGCCTCACCATACCTCAAGAAGAGAGTCATCCTAGCCCTGACCGCATGCCACGTATCATACCTCATCATGAAACATGTAAAATAAGTAAAGCACTGAAGAGGGAGCCTAAGGGCTGAGTACACAACGGCGGTACTCAATAAGTGACAGAGACTCTCTCTAACTCAAGATCTTGGGACAAGATTTTACAAAAACTATGCAACCAATATTTGACATAAAGTGACAAACAATTATATAAATCATGATGTTTATCATTTTAAATAAAAGACAAGTGAAATGTAAGTCATGCTATAAAGTTTTAGAACATCTCTATCAACCCAAAATTTAGAAATCATATAAAACAATTTCAATCTCATTAAATCATCGAAATCATTTTCGCTCCTTAGGCCCAAACATAAGAAAGTTCTCTTTTTCATTTAAATGGGAGTAATATACCGACACCGACATAATGCACAACTTCTAGTTGATCATCCTACCAACAAGTATTTGACCCTACTTGTCTGAGAGGCTTCCCGTAGTGTCATACGAGTCGATGTAACCTCATTACTTTAATTAATGATCATCTTCTCTCTCAATGGGGGAATTTATCCCACAAACCTTGGCGTCGCCTTGCAATTTACCCCTACACAGGCACGTGTAGTTTCATGGTAATGAACTCAACATTCGAACCAATCTCGGTGATCTCCACTAGTAACTCCCAAAATATTTGACATATCAAAAATAGATTCATAGCATAATTGCCTCAAAGGATCTACTTTTATCAAATCACCATTTTCATAGCCAATAAACAATTAGAACAAATTCAAATGATATCATTTTTCATGTTAAAGCCTTTACCAATTAACATCAATCTAAAGATATAACAAGTGCTTTTTTTTTTTTTTGTAATTTCAAAAAATAAACTTTTTCATGAAAACATATATTTAGCACTCAAGCATTTTATACTCTTACCAGCAAATAAGTTTTAATAAAACTTATAAGAATTTCGTTAAGAAATTTTTTTTAAAAAAAACGATATTTATAAAATTACACGATACTTCATAAGCAACAATTTAGAAATACGTGGTGACATTTTTCTTGCTTGTCTCCACAAGTACGAATGCTCATTTACAAATAATACAATATATCAACTTAAGGCATACTTTTAAAGAGAATCCATCAAGAAGAGTAAGTTTTAATCAACTTACCTCAACCTTCAAGCTCAAAAAATACTACAATGCCCCAATTGATTAAAACTCTCAAATATCACCCATATTTCAGTATCTACCATTACATATCCTAACTACATGAAAACAAATACAAAAAGATTCATAAATATCCATTTAGGCTTCACAATTCTGAAACAAGCCTACAACCATCCTAAATTATCCAATAGGCTTACCCATAGCCTATTCAATTCCAATCTTACATTTAATTCTCATCCGGATTCATTAATAACACTATGTTAATTATCCAACATCATCAAGTCACTATTCATTGCAATCTCCAACAAAATCCTAAGTTCAAGAACACCCATTTCAAGAACTAGTATTGCATCTTGTCAAAATGGTGATTCCCTATTCAATTCGTTCATCAATTAAGTTATCAAGTCTATTGGAATCATTAGAAACTCAAACAATTTCATTATCTCAATTCATCACTTTTCATCTTCTTCTTTGCCCAAAATATCATTTTCAAGGCCCACCCTTAGGGTTCATACAATATCACATTACAACTTCCAAAAAAACTCATAAAGATGCTACCCATACTCCAATATGACATATATGAAGCTCAAGTGAAGAGATTACCTCTTGGTGGAAAATATCACTTTTCCTCTTTTTGATGTTCTTCAAGATCAACTCCTTTTTTATGGATTTGATCCATAATAGTGTTAGTGTTATCACTAAATGATGTAATATAATCATCCTCGTACCAAAATAACTTACCTTGAAGTGTATCCATGGTCAAAGATCTCCTCATTCTCTCTAGAAATCAATTCCAAGTTGAAGAACTAACTCTTTCTCTCTCTAAATCCCTTATTTCTACTTCATTTCAAATATTTATTCCTCTTAAATATTAAGGTTGCATCAAAATAACAAGTTAACATCTCCCCTTGACACATGTAGAGGTGCTTTGGAGATTCCTTTTGGAAACTCTTAATTCTCACCATTCAAAAGGACAAAATAAGGCCTACAACAATTAGACAAACTCAATGTTATTAGTCCACATCACTTCACCTCCATCGGCAACTTATTCACTTCTTCAAATCTTCTAAGGTTACACCTTTTGTCATATCATGCATTACACTTTTTCACTTACCCATTTAAGTTCACATACCTCAGTGTGCATCAATGAAGATAGACTTTCATTTGTATCACATTTGACATCCGGAAGATATTCAAAGTTTACCTACTTTTTTTGCATATGACATGGTTTAAATATTCTCAATTTGTTCCCACACGTGGCACTTTATTTCGTATAAATTATATTATCACATGTAACACTACTATGACAAAGACCTTGCCAAGCCGAGAGACTCCCAATCTCTAGTGAGACCCAATGCTCATCTCTTGCATTTTTCCTTGTTTACTTTTCTGAAAATCATGAGGGTTTCTTGACATCCTCTTCAATAAAAGATAGTTTTGGTCACTCTTGACATCATTTGGTTCTGATTTTTATGAGTCACAAGGTGCTCGGTATGAACTTGGTTGATTCACATTCTCTTACCAATTTAATTTTTGTCATTCCTAGACATCATATGATGATAATTTGAGGTAGAATCTTCCCATATATCTTGGAACCGTCGTGTTTCTCTTTTTTTACATTTGTTGTACAAGTATATAGTGATCGTTATAGCAAAAGGTTGTCCCAATACCTTGATTTACAATTTTACATTCCTATTTATGGAATTTCCCTTTTTTTTCAACCACCAGTACAATCCTTCATGAGTTCTAACACCATTCTAACAGTACCAACTGACTGTGTCACCTCATTTTCATTCGACTTATGATTCTTGTTCACCACAGTTTTATATCTTGATTGTATTAATTTTAAATATGTTCTCAACCCTAACCTATCATTAATCCATGGATAGTCTGATACTTCCCAATTATTTCTCAAGCAGCACGTGTAATATCTTCAACCTTGAGCTTTGTGCTCATCACTTCTGTATCAACCATGTCAAGTAGTCAATACGACAGAGAACCATGTCTCTCATTTTATGCATAATGCGCGATCTAGAGTAAGAAAAAAGTAAACTCCCTGAATGTCCTTGTAGCCTCCCCAGTATAAGTATGACCGGCAACACAACGATAAGAGGGACTCTACTAGACACGACTCCATAGACTTCCTAGGACTCAACTTCGAACCTAATACTCTGATACCAAGTTTGTCACGACCCAAATTCACGTAATCGGCGCCCGGCACACTATCCGACCTGAGCATACCAACACATATGATGCACCCAAACCTTATACATGAAAACCAATTTAACTGCAGAACCTCACTGAAAATTATATATATTTTCAACTAAACCTATGGAATGCTTTTCCAATTCAACAATACATGAAGCGTCTCATAATCATAACAATAAGGCTAAGTAAAATAAGTATTTTCTCATGTATGTCATGTACGATGCCATTACTACAACTTTTCACAACTATTTATGGAGCCTCTGTACCATAGAATAGAATTAAACACTTGGCTAATACCCGACTAACATAATTAAGAAAACCACATGATAGCTACCATGAAATAAGAGTGGCGTGTCACCATCTACCTCAGGAAGAGAGTCATCTTAGCCGTGACCGCATGCCATGTATCATACCTCATCCTGAAACATAAAAAATAAGTGAAGCACTGGAGGGGGGGGGTCTAATGGCTGAGTACACAACAGCGGTACTCAATAAGTGACATAGAATCTCTCTAACTCAAGTTGTTGGGACAAGATTTTACAAAACATATGCAACCAATATTGGACATAAAGTGACAAACAGTTATATAAATCATGCTCTTTATCATTTTAAATAAAAGACAAGTGAAATGTAAGTCATGCTATAAAGGTTTAGAACATCTCTATCAACCCAAGATTTTAATAGATATCATATAAAACTATTTCAATCTCATTAAGTCATCAAAATTACTTTCGTCTCCTTAGGCCCAAACATAAGAAAGTTCTCCTTTTCATTTAACCGGGAGTACTATACTGACACCTACATAATGAACAACTACTAGTTGATCATCCTACTGATAAGTAGTTGAACCTACTTGTCTGAGAGGCTTCCCGTAGTGTCGTACGAGTCAACTTAACCTCAATACTTTTAGTAATGACCATCTGCCCTCTCAATGGTGGACTTTATCCCACAAACCTCAGCGTTGCCTTGCAATGTATTCCTACACTGGCATGTGTAGTTTCATAGTAACAAACTCAACATTTGAACTAATATCGGTGGTCTCCGCTAGTAACTCCAAAAATATTTCACATATCAAAAATAGATTCATAGCATAGTTGCCTCAAAGGATCTATTTTTATCAAACCATTCTTTTCATAGCCAATCTAAACCATTTGATCAAAATCAAATGAATATATTTTTCCATGTTAAATCCTTTACCAATTAACATCAATCTAAAGATAAAACATGTAATGACCCAGCCATTTTTTTTAGAATATTAGCCTCGAACCCCTATTTATTGCCCCCTCTATGTCATTCTATGATTACGTGACTTTTGGGAGGTTTGGTTTTTGGTTTCTGAGTGAAATGGGACACATAATCCCTAAAATGAAAATTTAAGTCATAGGAATTGATCGTAGTTTGATTTGTGTGAAGGCGATTCCTGAATAGAGTTTGGATGGTTCCAATAGCTGTGTAGGGTGATTTTGGTCTTAGGAGCGTGTCCGGATATTGATTTGGAGGTCCGTAGGTCATTTCAGCGTTAATAGGCCAAATTTGGAAAGTTGGATTATTTTTGAAAAGTTTGATCGGGAGGGGAATTTTTGATATCGGGGTCGGATTCCGACTTCGGAAGTTGGAGTACGTTCGTAATGTCAATTAGACTTGCCTGAAAAATTTGAGGTCAATCAGACTAATAGGTTTCGTCATCGGATGTAGAAGTTCGAAGTTCTAAAGTTCATTATGCTTGAATTGGGGTGCGATTTGTGGTTTTAGCATTGTTTGGTGTTATTTGAAGGCTCGAGCGATGTTGAGGAATTTTTGGTATTATTGGTTGAGGTCCGGGGGTCTCGGGTCTAATTCGAATCATGTTCGGCGCATTTCGGATCCATTGAGGAGTTGCTGAAATCTAGTGTTCTAGTTTCCTCTTAGCAATCGCACAAGAGGGGATGCGATCGCGAAGCTCTGAGATTTTGGTAGTCATGGTTTTGTTCTATGCAATGGCAAGTAAGAATACACGATCGCAAAAATGCTTGGGCCAGTGAATCACGACCAAGTGGCCTTTGCCGCCCCACAGTGAATAAGGGAGGACCTGGGTAGTGGAATGATTTACTCTACGCAGTCGCGTGTGGTGATACGCGATCCCGTAGCTTGGCATGGTAGTGGATCGCGTTCGCATAGCAGCTTCCACGTTGCATAGTATGTTTTTGAACTGATAGCAATTTTGTTCTACACGGTCGCGTAAGTGTAAACACCTAGGCAGCAGTATTAATTTTCAAAATGAGGGTTTGAACCCATTGTTTATATTTTAAGCTAGAGACCTTGGATTTGGGCGATTCATGAAGGGATATTCAAGGAGTTGATTGGGGAAAGTGATTCCTACTTAGTTTTTGATAAATTTCATGTTTGTGTCTTTGATTTCATCATTTAATTAGTGATTGGGGTGAAAATTGGGGAAAATTTGAGTATGGGTGGATTAATGGTTGAATGGGTGTTCGGATTTTGTGACTTTTACCCGATTCTGAGACATGGGCCCAGGTCGACTTTTTGGGGCGATTTTTCAAATTCTTTGCTAAAATCGAGTTCCATTATTTAAATTAGTTTCTTATAGTTATATTTATAGTATGTAATTGCTTTTGGCTAGATTTGGGTCATTTCGAGACAGAAAGTCGAGGGAAAGGCATTCTTATTGACTGATTGAGCTGGTTTGAGGTAAGTGACTTGTCTAACCTTGTGTGGGAAAAACTCCCCTTAGGTTTTTGTACTGTTATAGTATTTGCAATACGTGAAGGCCTTTTACCGCGATGTGACGAGTGCGTACTCGGGTTAAATGTTAAAAATCAAGTTTTTTCTAAGTACTTCCTTTTTTAATTCCTTAACTGAGTTACTCTAGAATTTGTAGTCATCGTGTTTAGCCTAATAACCCATGTATACGTGTCTTATATCTTACTTGCAATTTGTGCAACATGCTTAGTTGGATTTCCTGCTTCCTTGATCTTGTATTCAGTCTTTAACTATAGAACTCCTTATTGTAATTTCATTGTCCCATTGGTTATTTGTTGCATATTTATTTTGGGACTACGAGGTTGTACCTCAGGAGCGCCCCTGTTGTGTTATTACTTTTGGGACTATGAGGTGGTACCTCAGGAGCTCTCCTGTTCCATATTTACTTTTGGTACTACGAGGCGGTACTTCGAGAGCTCCCTGTTATGTATTTACTTTTTGGACTACAAAACGATAACTCAGGAGCACCCCTGTTGTGTACCTCTATTTGCTATGTTCTAATCTTTATGTAATTTCTCATTGTTCACTTCTCTGACATTTCATTATATTATTATATCATCTACCTTGTTTCCTTTTCATTCCAGAATGGCCCTGACCTAACTTCGTCACTACTCTACTGAGGTTAGAGTTGTGGTGTACTCATACTATACTTCTACACATCTTTTTATGCTAATCTAGGTACTGCTTACCAAACCAGGAACCAGTGAGATAGCCCGTACGTGGAGACTTTAAGGTACATCTGCCAGCGCCCACAGACCATATAGCCCCCATCTATCTTTATTATGTTGTTTTCTTTATTTTCATTAAACTCTGATGCATAGAGATACTTAGCATTTTCTCTTTAGAGCTTCTAACTTATTTCTACTGTGTTTTGCAAGTTCTAATTGTTTTGAATCGTAGTTCTTATTAAATTAAGATGTGGAGGTTGAGTTCCAGCTTTATATGCAAAATTATTAGGCTTACCTAATCTTAGAGACTAGGTGCCGCCACGACATCTCATAGAAGGAAATTAGGGTCGTGACAAGTTCGTATTAGAGCTCTAGTTTCATAAGTGTTATGAGTCACAAGCAGGTTTCGTAGAGTCTCGTTGATCAGTACAGAGACGTCCATACTTATCTTCGGGAGGCTATGGAACTATTTGGAAAAGCTTCACTTCTTTGATTTCTTATCATGCAAGATTTTGACTTTGGACTCCAAACTTATGTCTTTCTATTCTCTCATAGATGGTGAGGACACCTACAGCTGTATTAGATGACCAGACACCCGCGCCCCCTGCTAGAGCTGCGAGAGGCTAGGGCCGGGGTAGAGGTCGAGGACATCCATGTTGTACCGCCAGAGCACTCGGCCCAGCTGCTACAGAGGAGCCACCAGTAGGTCCAGTTGGAGGCCAAGCACCTGAGACGCCTGTTACTACACCACCCCTCTAGAAGACTCTCGCCCAGTTTTTGAGCATGCTCAGCACCTTGGCTCAGGTAGGATTAATACCACTTGCTCGTGCTACTTCTCAGGCCGGGGGATGAGCACAGACTCCCGTTGCCCGTACTCCAGGTTGACCAAGTTCCTGAGGTCATGCCGATGCAGCCGGTAGCTCTAGTTCAGCCTGAGGTTAAGGAAGCAACTTTTGAGGGGAAGCAGCTTAGGCTCGAGAGGTACAAGAAGCACCACCCTCTTACTTTCAGTGGCTTGACGTCAGAGGATGCCTAGGGTTTTCTTGAGGAATTCCACCGTATCCTCCGTACTATGAGTGTTACGGAGTCTAGTGGGGTTTTATTTGCTATGTTCTAGCTTAGAGGAGTGGCTTATCAGTTGTGGCGAGCATATGAGTTGGGTACTCCGGTCGTGGCAGTTTCACTCACTTGGACTCAGTTCTAAGATATGTTCTTGAGGGAGTATGTTCCCTAGAGTCTTAGAGATACATGGCGCACAAAGTTTGAACAGTTGCACTAGGGTCCTATGATCGTGTCAGAGTATAAGGTCCGGTTCAGTGATTTGGCTAGGCATGCACCAGCCTTGATTGCTATTATTCAGGAGGTGGTTCGTCCATTTATTCAGGTGCTCAAACCCAGTATTAGATTTAGCATGGCCCGAGAGTTGGAGATGGACATCGCATACCATCAGGTAGTGGAGATTGCTAGGAGATTTGAGGGTATGTTGACTCGGAAGAAGGATGAGAGAGATACCAAAAGGTCTCGAAAGTCGGGCACATACAGTAGTACTCGTTCCCCAACTGCAGCTCGTCAAGGTAGGGGCTATATGGATCGCCCTATTCATTCAGGACTTCCAGCAGACAGTGGTGGTCCGGCCACTCCAAGACCCCAAGCTCCTTTTTATTCACCGTCATTGTCTAGTGCACCTCCTGCATGGGGTGCTTTCAGTGGAAGTCCTAGTTGATCAAGCCCGATCCAGTCGCAGCAGCCACGTCCTCCGAGAGCTTGTTCTGAGTGTGGTGACACTCGTCTGGTGAGGGATTTCCCCAGACTAAGGAGGGGTGCACCTCCACATACCACTCAAGCATCGCGTGCTCCGCGTTCCTCAGGCTATGATTAAAACACCAGCTACCACTCCACCTGCATAGCCAGCTAGAGGTGGAGGTCGGACAGGTCGAGGTCGCCCTAGAGAGGGAGGCTAGGCAATATATTATGTCCTTCGTGCTAGGACGAAGGCAGTTACATCCGATTCTGTCATCACAGTTATTGTTCCGGTCTGTCATAGAGATGCATCAGTCTTATTTGATCTAAGCTCCACTTATTCCTATGTGTCATATTATTTTTCTCCATATTTGGGTGTATCTCGTGATTCTTTGAGTTCTCTTGTCTTTGTGTCTACACCCATGGGAGATTCTATTATTGTTGACCATGTGTATCGGTCGTGTTTGGTTGTTCTTAGTGGTTTTGAGAACAGAGCCGATTTATTATTACTCAGTATGGTAGATTTCGATGTTATTTTGGGCATGGACTAGTTGTCACCCTATCACACTATCCTTGATTGTCACGCCAAGACAGTGATGTTGGCTATACCAGGTCTACCGCAGCTAGAGTGGAGAGGTACCTTAGATCATGTTTAGAGCAGGGTTGTCACATTTCTAAAGGCTCGGCCGATTGTTAAGAAGGGTTTGATGCATATTTGGCATATGTGAGGATGTTAGTGCTTTGTTCAATCAGTTCCAATGGTGAGGGATTATCCAGACGTATTTCTGGCAAATCTTTCGGGCATGTTGCTTGATTAGGGATTCATTCGGCCAAGTATGTCACCGTGTGGTGCTCCTATCTTGTTTGTAAAGAAGAAGGATGCCTCTATGTGAATGTGTATTGATTATCACCAGTTGCAAGGTTACAGTGAAGAACAGGTATCCATTGCCATGTATTGATGACCTATTTGAGCAGCTTCAGGGTGCCAGAGTGTTCTCTAAGATAGCATTGCATTTATACTATCATCAGTGAAAGATTCGGAAGCTAGATATCCCAAAGACGGCTTTTAGGACTCGGTATGGTCATTACGAGTTCCTTATGATGTCTTTTGGGCTAACTAACACCCCAGAAACACTCATGCACTTGATGAACATCTATTTCATCCCTATCTTGACTCGTTCATTATTGTGTTATTTGACGACATTCTGGTTTACTCTCATAGCTAGGAGGATCATGAGCAGCACTTGAGGACTGTGCTTCAGACCTTGAGAGAAAAGAAGTTGTATGCAAAATTTTCTAAGTGTGAATTCTAGCTAGATTGGGATCAAGGTAGATCTGAAGAATATTGAAGCAGTGCAGACTTGGCCCAGACCATCCTCAGCTACGGAGATCCAAAATTTTCTTGGCTTGGCAGGGTATTACGCCGATTTGTAGATGGTTTCTCGCATGTTGCAGCACCTATGGATAGGTTGACCCATAAGGGTGCTTCCTTCACGTGGACCAAGGAGTGTGAGGAGAGCTGTCAAAACCTCAAGACTAATTTGACTACAACCCTAGCATTGGTGTTTCTTACTAGTTCAGGGTCCTATACGGTGTATTGTGATGCGTCACGCATTGGTCTCGGCGCGGTGTTGATGTAGGACGGTAGGGTGATAGCCTACGCATATAGACAATTGAAGGTTCATTAGAAAAACTATCATGTCCATGACCTCGAGTTAGAAGCTGTTGTTCATGCCTTAAAGATCTGGCGGCACTATTTGTATGGTGTCCATTGTGAGGTCTAACCGATCACCGGAGTCTACAACATCATTTTAAACAGAAGGATCTTAACTTGTGGCATCAGAGGTGGTTGGAGTTGCTTAAGGATTATGCTATAACCATTCTCTATCATCCGGAGAACACCGATGTGGTGGCCGATGCCTTGAGTCGCAAGGCAGAGAGTATGGGAAGTTTAGCATATCTAGCAGTAGCAGAGAGGCCTACAGCCTGGGATGTTCAAGCCTTGGCCAACTAGTTTGTCAGATTGGATTTTTCCAAGCCGAGCAGAGTTTTGGCTTGTGTGGTTTCGCAATCTTTTCTTTATGATCGTATTAGAGAGCGTCAGTATGATGACTCCCATCTGCTAGTCCTTAAAAATACGGTTTAGCACGGCGATGCCAAAGAGGTCACTATTGGAGATGACTGTGTATTACGGATTTGGTTATAGCCAGAGTAAGCATCAAGAAAGTTAAGGGTCTCATGGCCAGTGGTAGCATCAATCATGCGATCGATGTTGGGTAAAGAAAAAGAATCTTTTGGGCATGCCTTATTCAGACCCTTATAATCCACACACATTCTTAGTTTATTCCCTTTTTTAGGGACTACTTCTACGTTTTCTAACAATTCCGGGTATTTAACCTTGTGAATGGACCCTATCTTTAGAAGCTTAGTTACCTCATCTTTAATGAATGCGTGTTTGATCTCGAACTGAGGCCTTCTCTTTTGCTTAACCGGTCGGAACTTCTGATCCAAGCTTAGCTTGTGAGTTGTTATCTCCGGTGGTAAACCTGTTATATCAAGGTGGGACCAAGCGAAGCAATCTTTGTTAGTTATAAGAAATTGGATAATTTTTGTCCTAAGCTCGGAACTTAGGCCCGAGCCCAAGTATACCTTTCATTCTGGCAAGTCTTCTTGGAGTGAAACTTGCTCGAGTTCCTCAATTGTCGACTTAGTAGCATCAGATTCATCAGGACTGATGAAAGATCTGGGGATTCCATAATCGTCATCCTCGAGATATGCTTGTTTATCTACGTTTGTCGAGGATGATGCCTGTGATTGCTATTTCTTCTTGTTCTCAACTTTTTGTGAAGGAACTGCTAGTATTAGTGTTATTTCTTCCACTGCGAACATTTCTTTCGCAGCCGATTGCTCCCTGTAAACCGTTATAATTCCATCAGGTGATGGGGATTTCAGTACTTGGTGCAGCATCGAAGGTACGACTCTCATGTTGTGGATCCATGGTCTCCCGAATAGAGCGTTGTACCTCATGTCTCCACCGATTATGCAAAATTTTGTTTCTCGAATGATTCTGGAAGTGTTTATCGGCAACGTTATTTCTCCCTTGGTTGTTTCACACGCCATGTTGAACCCATTGAGTACTCGGACTATAGGGACAATTCGATCCATCAGACTGAGTTGTTCTACGTCCCATGACCGAATTATATTGGCCGAACTGCCTGGGTCGACCAAAACGCGCTTCACTTTTAGTTTTGTGTATAAGCACAGATATTACTAGCGCGTCATTGTGAGGTTGCATAATCCCTTCCGCATCTTCCTCACTAAGATGTAAGATTCCCTTCATCGCATAATCTCGAGTGCGTTTTTCCCTGGTTATGGATATCTTGGTTCGTTTCAGCATCGGACCTTGGGGGCATCTATTCCGCCAATAATCATGTTAATCGTGTGTTGTGGATCTTCTTGGTTTGCTTGTTTATTTCTGTTTCTGTAATGATTCTTCGCTTGGTCGCTCACAAATTCTCGAAGATGTCCATTTTCGAGCGACCTTTCCACCTCCTCTCTTAAGAGTCGGCAATCTTCTGTCTTGTGTAACGTGATATTTACATATTAGATTAGGATCCCTTTGGGCCGGATCCGATTGTAATGGTGGAGGCCACTTAGTGTCCTTGATGCGACCGATAGCGGATACGAGAGTAGCCACATCAACATTGAAATTGTATTCCGATAACCTAGGTGCTTCTCGGTGCCCTCGGTTATTCCGACCTTGATCGTTTCTCTTTTTGTGTCTTGGGGATTTTTGCCTTGCTGTAGTGATTTTTCTATCCCCATGATATGGCCGATGCCGATCTTTATTCAGTCTCGGTTCACGATAAATCTCCCTTCAAACTCTATCATGAGTTCTGACGGGATAGATAGATCCCGAAGAGGCTCCAAGTTGATCATCTTCGACTCTGATTTTTGATTGGTATCGGTTATGTACATCTGCCCATGTGATGGCTGGATATTCTATCAAGTTTTAATTGAGTTGCTGTGAAGCCATCGAACTTCGAGTGTTGAGCCCTTCGGTGAAGGTCTGAACAACCCAATTGTCAGTGATAGGTGGCAGGTCCATTCGCTCCATCTGAAAACGAGATACAAATTCTCTGAGTATCTCGTTATTTTTTTGTCTGACTTTGAATAGGCCCGACTTCCACGTTTCTACTCTGATAGCGCCTACATGTGCTTTTACAAAGGAATCTGCAAGTATAGCGAAAGAGTCAATGGAATTAGGGGGTAAGTTATGATACCATGTCATGGCCCCTTTCGACAAGGTTTCCCCAACTTTTTCAAAAGAACGGACTCGATCTCGTCGTCTTCTAAGTCGTTCCCTTTTATAGCGCATGTGTATACGGTCACATGCTCGTTTGGATTGGCTGTTCAATTGTACTTGGGGATTTCCAGCATGCGGAATTTCTTGGGTATTGGTTTGAGCGGCGCTCGATGGGAAAGATTTCTGTACAAATGTTTTGGAATCCAAGCCCTTTAATATCGGGGGTGCTCTTGGCATTTGATCCACCCTGGAATTGTACATTTCTAACTTTTTGCTGTTAGCCTCGATTTTTTTCTCCCCAGATTCGACTCATCTGGTTAATTCTTCGAGCATCTTCATGATCCCTGAATTTTCCCTCGATTCTCCTTCATTCGGCTCTTATGTGACCGGTACATTCTCAAGAATAGTTCCCCGAGAAGGGCCGAGCTCAACTTTGTTCGATATTTGGTTTCGATTTTGTAATTGAGCAATGGCTGCCTACTCGGCTTGCAACATGTCAAAGATCATTTTGGGACTGATCCTGTTCCTTTCGTCGTATTAGGAACCCTGTGTTGTTGGTCGATGTTCCCTACAAATACTATTTGACGGACCAGTAGTTTGATTTACATTGATTGCTACTTGTGAATTAGCATCAATCGGAATCTCCTCACCGGTGCTGTGTTATTGTTCTCGCCTTGATGATCAAATTCATTATCGACGTACAAAGGCACAGATTGTGAATGAGAAATAGCTGTACTGTAACCTGAAATCAGAGATACTTCGCAGAGCAAGTGTAAAACAATTTGCATGACAAAAAAATTGTATCAAACACTTACTATTATCCTTGGCCCCACGGTGAGCCCTAAACTGTTTACCCTTGGCTTCGGATAACAATTGAATTTGCACGTGGTTTTAAGAACACGTGATTTGATTTGATACAAATAATGAATAATATAATAGAAATTAAAGTCAGTAAATAAATGGAGAAGAAATGCAAACCACAAGCCTTGGATGGTCTTGGCCTTGACTGACTTCTCCAAGACGAACAACAATAATGAATGAAACTAAACGAATAAAGTAATAATAAAAGCAGACTTCTTTTTTATGTATTGATGATTGTTTCGTGAGATTTCCTAGAATAATTACATTTCCCCTTTATATAGCGTGGGGATAATTCTTTATACAAGGCAAGAATCTGTTTACAAGGTAAAAATATCTCTTGATATGCTGATTTAATGGTCTTATTGATTGATGTTGTGATTCCCGCCGAGATTCTTACTTATCACGGGATTTCCGGTACTTTCGTCATTCAAATTTGATATTTACCCTTAGGGCATTTCCCGAAATCGAGCTCAATAGGTTCCTCTTGAGTACCATGGCTTCGGGTTCTGATTCGATGTTGTTCGACCTCGACTTTCGATCTTTGATACCTCGATATTCCTGCTTCGATGTTATTCGGTCTCGCTCTTCGATCTTTGATATCTTGATCTCGGTTTACCGAATATTAATTGTGATTGATACCAACCGTATAAACTAGAGTTCGATTTATCCCCATGTAGGTGGTCCGAGTTCGACCCCATACAGATAGTCCTCTCATTTTTTGGAGAGTAATGACGAAAAATGATATGCGCCGCAACTTTCAGTTAGGTTGAATGGCGACATACTTATGATGCGTGTGGCACAGAAGTCGGACTCATCAAAAGAGACGAATCATCATATTGATAAATGACAGTGAAACTATGACGTACGTGGTACGTGTCGAAAACGTCTCATCGGAGACAAACTTGGGACAAACCTCTGCAACATTAGTACATGCTAATTAATGCTTCATCGCTTTGGAACGCGAACCGCCGCCTTTGAGGGGCTATAAATACCCTTCTCCATCTTCACTTTCAGGAGTTTAGGCTATCTGAATATTTGAATCATCCTTTCTCCAACATATTTTGATGTCTTTTTTTCAACATATTTTGCAACATGTTTGGAAGTCTTTTTTTCAACATATTTTGCAACTAAACACTAACAACCTTTCCATTTTCAATTGAAAAACTTATTCTCACCAATTTTTCAAATTTGAAAATGTATTTTCAAGTGCGAATTGAAAATATTATAAGATTTTGATAACCAAACACTATTTAAAAAAAAATTAAAAAAACGAAAAATTTTCTATGTCCAAACTTGCTCTAAAGAGTGGCTACGCCAACTAATTTTTTCGTACAATACCCATGTATATGGATCCAAAGACAAACAAATGAAGTGGGACCCGATTACAAGAACGATTTTCTCGATTAATAATTTAGCTGCACCGTTATATATGGGATTAATGCTACTGATCTGAAACATTAGCCACGATATTGGAACATAGCAGCATTTTTTCATTTTTATTTTTAAGGGAAATAAGAGCTACTAAAGTTAAAATGGGGATATTTGAATACATACAACATTTATCAATCTAAAATCAGTTTCATTATCCAAAGAAGAAAAATCAAAATTATGAAGAGGTAAGTGTAAAAGTTTATAAAAATATTTGACTACTTCGAAGTCAAAATCAAATACGAGATAATTTGTTAACGATAATATTCTTACAATACCATAAAGTATAACACTACAAAAAATAGTTGGAATTAACTAATAACTTCATTGTTAGTTTGTTGCTAAATCGCTCATAATTAATATAATTTCTTGAAAAATTAACGACGAATTCTTTTGTTTAATTATCGAACTTGTTCATTGTTTGCCCCAAAAATTGGAAACAAATCAATTGAATTTTGAACGTGGGAAATGATAGATAAGTGACAAATTCGATTGAAAACAAGTATATGATAAGAGATCAAAGATATTACAATTGTGAATCTAGATAGTCAATATATTGCCCTTTGTTTCTTTTCCTTTTGTTTTCAGAGAAAGAACCTCCTCTACCCAATGCATCACTACACATATATATAGGAAAAAATCTACCCCCCCCCAGGTTGCCCACGTGGTGTCCCTTACAATCATTATAGTGTCCTTGCGTAGTAGGTGAAACCCACACACGTTTGGTAAAAGTCTTGCAGAGTCAGTGGAAATAGTGCAGGTTAGGTGAGGGGTCTGCACGCAAGGTACAGTTAGAGCAGTGCCATTGACTTTTGAACATGAGTCGGCACAACGGACATACCGAGCATCATGAGGGTTTGAAACGACCCTTCGATCACCATCTCGGATCTAGCCTCAACTTCAGCTCTCAGCTCGATATCGGATATCGGCCTGAGCATTGATCGTATGGTTCCGATATCGACATCGGATACCGGTTCGAGCGTCGATCCTCCATTCCTCTTCGACACTGGATGTCGGTGCAGGCGTCGACCATGCGGTTCCGACCCCGATCTGTTCCTTTACAAAAAAGCCGATTTTGCCACACACAAAAATGATGGCTGTTATTTCTTCTTTTCATTTCCCCCAATAATCTCAAGCTCATATTCCTCATTAATCATCAATGGAAAAAAACCCAAGTAGTGGAAAAATCTTTTTATCAGTAATCTTTTATATCAGCTTGGCCGTGACTACAAGCCGGATGTAACATGCAAACTAAGAATTCTGGCCGTGAAGGATGAAACATAATAAAGGTCGCTGAATGAGTTAGAGCCGTAGATTCTTTTTTGATGAGTTGGCAAGATCTTAAGCCACTATTGAAGATTACCGGAGCTAAAGCTACTGGAGCAGATCCCTACCCGGAAAACAAGGTCTAATGTGCACGCTCGAGCAATATAGTGGCTATGGGGTGCGCACGTGCACGCAAGACGGACCAAGTATGCTTTCAGATTTAAGCTTGCGTTCCTTATTTATGTTTCGAGTTGCACTATTCAAATGTCGCTTCATTTAAATTTATTCTAGTGTTTTGTAATAATGTTATAAAAGCTTAGCAACTTTGAATAAATAAGTATAGGAATTTCATCATAGTTTTAGAATCCAAAATTTGTTTCTCTTCATCCTTTGACATAATTGTGATTAATAATATCAGAACTTGTTATCTTGTAAAGAGGTAGTTATAAAAAATTAAAAAAAATAAGACTTTGCAGGCTGTACATGTGGCAAACCACTTCTGGACATAGTAATTAAACATCTAAAAGGAACAAACAAAAAAGGCATTGTAAGAAAGAAAAGAAAAAAAAACGCTACTATATCTTAATGGAGGATTCCTCAGCTTAATTGAAATACTCTGAGACAGCAACATCTGAGTAAAATTTTGAGTTTCTAGTATCATTAAGTACTATCCATGTATCTAAAATTTAGTTCCAGAAATTCAACACACAATGCATGTATGTCCTCTCACATAAAACATTATATATATTCGTGCTATAACACTGATTAAGCATAATTGCTTTGGTAGGAGAATTTGTGTTCGTACGATATATTAAAATGAGAATATTAATATATACATCATCTCAAATCCATCTTATTAGCAATAAGTATCTTAATCCAGCTAATTTACCAGTACATATTCATCCATTTCCGAGCTCTAATCTGCTTTAACACCAAGCACGAAAAAAATGAAAAAAAACTCAACAAGGTTCAATGAATCAAAGACAAAACTAATCACAAATGTGTCAATCAAACAAATGACATCAAAAGGCAGGTCTCGATTAATATTGGATTTCTTCAAGAGCATACATTTTCTCTTAAATTTGCACTTGGAGAAAAGAAACTTCAAAAAGTTTCTCAAATTTCTGAAACTTGAATTTCTTGAGTAGACACACAATCCATATGGGTAGCAAATTTACAAGCCAAACAATAATAAAACCAACAACTCTTCCCAACACCTCTTTGACAAACATAACACATCAAATCCACGTCCTTATCCTTCCCAAGAAAAACATTACTATAACACAACGTAAGAGGATGTTGATGATCTTTCCTTTGTTCAATTTCCGGCAACGAAGCACATTCAACATGAAGATCAAACTTACATTTCTCACAATGAAACGTAAAAGCATGACCCGAATTCCCACAAGCGTCGCACATGAACTCTCCGTCGTCGTAAGGAGGAAAGAAATGGAGAGTTAAAGTGTGTTTAGGGTGAGATTTGTGCTTAATTTGCCTAGGCAACTCGAAACAAGAATCATGGAGAATGAAGTTGCAGTTCATTTTGGTACACGTGTAGGCGGAGCCGCCGGAAAGATCGTGCTCGCAGCCGGAGCAGATGACTTGGTCTTCTTGTTCTACATCGGAGATCTTTAATGGGTGGCGATGGCTGAAATGGCTATAGTATTGTTCCATTGGTGTCATCTCCATTGTTGTAAGTTGTAACTTATCGTAGCTTTCTTGTTGTGTGATCCGATTTACGAAGTCAAACCGTGTTGTGTATTTATATTAAGGGAGAATTACACTTTTTGTCCCTTGATTATTAAAGAGTTCCAAATTTGGTCCTTGTGATTGGAGTAAATACTACATATAACCTTCAATAAATATAGTTGTGCGCTTTTGGTCCTTCCAGTAACAAGTCTATGTAAATTTAATTACTTTTTAAATGTAAAATCACGTGAATGTTCGTCTTTAGTGTTAAAAGGAATGCTAGTATAGTTTCATTTACGCTATTAGCTGAAGATTAAATATATTCAGAGTAAAATACAAGGATAAAACTAGAATATGCCAATAAGTAAGGGATCACAAATATATTTCTTTATATTATCTTACGTTAATTTCTTTTTACCAGATTAAGCTAAATTTTATTTCATCTGTTCCTTTTTCACAATGATCAGGCATAGTTGAGACCCAACTCCTTGTGCACTAATGTGACTAGAATTTTGTTGATCAAGTCAACCTTATGCCTTTACGTCATAGAGGAAACGTTCTTCAAGTTTGAGACATTAACCTTATCATTTTCCTTATAGCTTATGCTCGAAAAATATTTAAATTAAGTTTGTATGTCGCATACTGGAAACTGCTAGTTCAATTTTGATTCAGTTTGTCTTCTTTTGGCTACGGAAATTGAAAGCCAAGTTTTTTCCAAAAAAAAAAAAAAAAAATGTTACTCTTCCGACTTTAATTCAGTTTTGCTTCTCAAGAGATTCTTTAGCCGAAGATCTATGAGAAATAACTATTATGTCCTCCGAAAGTAAGGAAGACTGCGTATATATCCTATTCAGACCTTCCTAGTAAGAACTCAGTTGATTTGTTGTTGTTGTTTGCTTCTCGAGAACAAGATGATCTTTAAGTAATATTTTAAAAATAAACTAGTTTGTGATTTATTGAACCAACTATTATAAGTCAATCACATAGTTTTTTTATACCTAATTTATTGAGAATATGATGCAAACACCCATTTTTTGCTGTAAGGAAATTGGTGGAAGAAGAATAACGATGAATATGACGGCGAGAACCTCAATCACAACCTAATAAACTAATGAATGAAGCTATTTTTTAAAAATAAAAGGAAAGACAGAAAAAGATAGTGGTTAGTTAATTAATTGGCAGAATAAAGCAACTGATTCCGGATGTAACCTATTGAAGCAAAAAGGAATGTGACTCAACCTCTTTGTGATAAATAACAACATATTTCTGGGTTATAGCAATTAAGTTCGCACTTTGGCGCTTGACTTATTCTCTCCGTTGACTTTGAATATTCAGCATGACAGGTGAGGGATGCAAGAGTGCTGTCTAAAAACAAAAGAAATGTATTTAGTAATCGATTAAAAGAAAAAGATTCTGTAGATCCGATAGCGTGGTCCTTGTAATGAAAAAAATCTGAAAGCAAATTAAACCATGATCCCCCCCCCCC
>MCJB01050838.1:1066-11851 GCA_002018475.1 Nicotiana obtusifolia | reverse complement strand
GCTTGTTTTCATGCAATGATCCCCTCTACCCAGCTGCTCCAGTACAATGTTTATTTCCTTTCTGAATTAGGAGGCAAAATTCAAATATCAGTAGTGCAATCCGATTGTCATCAATTTTTAGGCAAACAAATTGAGAGAGATAGGAGCCATTTGGACAACTTTTGAAGGAAAAAAAAAAGAGGTTTTTGAAGAGATCTCTGGAAGAAAATGCAAAAAAGAAAATATGTTTGATAGTTGTAGTTTTTTTGGAAGATTTGTTAGTCTTTTATGAGTGGTAGAAAAACTTTTCTTTGAGAATTTTTTTTGCAGAATAAATGACACCAAGAAAATTATGGCAAACATAATCTAGTTACTATTTTATATAGCAAACTCCGAATTGGTTTTTGCTATTTACATTTTCCACTTGCTAAGCAACAGGAACTAGGGCTGACTGCAACTATGCTCTATAGGTTTATGCAAGTTAATGACTAGAATGAATACTTACTGAAAGTGCCTGGAATAAGACCTACTCTTACAGGAATTGAATCAGTGTCTTTGACACGAAAAGACTATGGTGTGCTTCTCTATGATTAAACATTTTTGTCCATGACTTGTAGTATGAGAGACACTACTACTATATATGAACTTTTCTGCTTTCCTACATATACTCCCAGGTTCCTAAAAACAATGTTGGGTCTGTATGATCACAAGGTGAAGGATAATTGACTAACTACATACTTCATGCTCTTGTCTCTGATTAAATGTTTTTGTCTGATATACCTTAATTATTATCAATACTTGTTAATTGACGTACTAATTGCGTCAATGAAGCTAGTCTTGCCCTGCTTATCAGAGATATACTTTATATGGGTTAAGAATGTCAATTCAGTACTTCGGAATGAGGGAGCCTTGTCAAAAACATTAATTTCCTACTTTATGATGCCATTTATGTCCATTTTTTCTTAGTAGTCAATTGAGCTGCAGTGACAAGAGGTGATAAAATTCTATTCCTTGTGACTGTCTCTTTTTAGTTTTTACCAACTAATCTCATACAGTTATTTCTTTTAAGTTTCTGATATCTTGGTTCGCGTCAATTTATGAACTTATCCCTTTGTAGGAGAAGAGTGAGCGGGGAAACAACTTGATAGATGCGCTTAATATTTGGCAAATGTTGCTTGTATCTTCGCTAGATGGTAGGACTAGTGGACTTTTTTGCTTGAAATGTCTTTCTGGTCTTGTTGATGACAATTTGAGAGACACTAGTCCAAAGACGAATCTATGATCTAAAGTCAATAGGTTCAAACTAAGTTTGATATACTCGTATCTATTTTATTTCAGTTTTGTATATGTATACAAAGTTGGAGCCAAAAACAGTTGAACTCGCAGAACCTTTCCCAAATCTGCGCCCACATACTAGTCCTTGCATTAAAAAGTTTCTGTAATCATGTTGTACTGTTAGGTTGTCCATGACTCATAACATTTAGATAATGAACCAAAGTTGACATCTCAAATCTTATGAAGCAAATGGAAGGATGGCAAAGTAATGTTTTTGAATATCACAACTCACACGAGTACATGCTCAGCTAAGTATGCTGTTTTAAATTACTAAAGATGTTTTTTGCAAGATAAATTACTTTTTATGGCGCACGTCCTCTTTCATTACAACTTTCTCCATCCTTTTTAAATAGCGTGTCTTTGGTATGCTCGAAGTTATTTTGTAGGAAAATATTTTTCATGAGAAAAAATCATTTTCCTTGGAAAATTACTTCCATGAAAATGTTCCTTAGGCTAACATGTTTTCGTGAATCCCTGAAATTAATTTGTAGCTTGCATTGTGCAAAAATTTATTGAAAAGATGAATATTTTATTTACTGCAAAGTTATCCCTGATTTGCCAAAACACAAACACCTGATCAATTGCGCTGTGTCCTCTTAGAGGAAAAAAGAAAGGAAGATAGAGGGTGTATTTGGTACCAAGGAAAATGTTTTATGGAAAATGAGATATTTTTCATTTATTTTTTCTTGTTTGGTTGGTGAGTGAAAATATTTTTTAGTATTTGGTTAGAGAGTAGAAAATATTTTTTAGAAAAATAACTTTTTATGTCTTCTACTCTCTCCTCCAAGTCCTTATGTTTCATGTGTTCTCCACCCCCCCACCCCCCACCCCCCTCAAAATACCCAACATTTTCATGATTCTATTTTTTTTTTCAAGAATTTAATAATTCTTCTAAAAATTCACACAAACCCAAAGGAACTATATCATTTTGTTGAAATGAAAGAAAATATATTTTCTACATCATGAAAAGGAAGTACTTTTTTGTTAAAATGAAAAAAAAAATATTATATCATGAAAAGAAAATACTTATTTATTGAACTTAAAAAAAAGAAGAAAAAACCTCTATCTATAACATGAAAAAAAAGTACTATTAACAATATTTCTATGTAGGGTGGGGTGGGGATTGGGGACGGGGGTGGGGATGGGAGGTGGGTTGGTTGGGGATGGGAATGGGGGAAAGTTGGAAAAAAGTTTTGGAAAATATTTTTCAAAATATTTAAGCCAACCAAACATGAGAAAATTAAAAAATATTTTCCTTCACACCAAACACACCCAAAGTAAACATCATTTGGAGTTTTAACTAACTTTACGTTAAATAATTACCAAGTGATAAATAGATGAAAAAGAGCTGATATTCAAAACTTTAGAAAATAAAAGGAAAAAATGGGACAATTACTCTTAAGCTAACCTGTAAAGACAAATAGCAGCCCAAGTTCATTGTGGAAAACATCTAGTCCAATCTTTTTAGGGAAAATTACGTGACACGTCAAATATATATATTATATTTATTATTCGGAGCTATGCTTTTAAAAATTTATCATCCATAGCTATATTTGAATTTTATAGCAAATTCATTAAACAAGAGCTTAATTGTTTTGAACTAAACCAAGAGAGAAACAAGCTCTTGTAGCTTAGTTGGTTAGAGTACTTGCTTAGTTAATGATAGGTTTGGAGTTCGACTCTCATCAAGAGTATTTTATTTTTTTGTATTTCTATATCTCGTCTTGGTTGTATTTAATACATGTTGTATTCGTTGATAGACTAAATACAATTCCGCAAATAAATACAGTTGATATAGGTTGAATGAATGAATTTAATTGTGCATATGAAACAATTGAACATTAGATATGAATGGTAATTAAATAAATTATAATTTATGAGACTCTAAATTATAGTGTTTTATGAAAATTCTCCTATCTTTTTATCCAACCAACTTTAAATGTCTTTCTAGTAACTTTATCTTCTTCGGCTTTATTCGAGAACCTATGGAAGCATTTTAATAGGTTGTTGCCATCAAAGAGTTGACATAATATTTGGATAAAATTTGCCCGCCAATAAGCAACATGGATATGAAAAACTTTCTCCAGTTGAAGTTGTTAGTTTTGTTTGATCCTAAAGAGTTGTGATTGTCAAACTCGGTTATCCTTTACATACATTGTCATCGTCCACTAGACAAGTGACCTAACTTTTACTTATTCTCTGCTGTTCATTTCACAAGTACATGGATTACGAGCTTCCCGGGAAAGGTGAAAGAAAATACTTTAACTTATATATACCGTTTTTTTACGCTACCAATGTATTTAACATGTTCCACCATATAACTTGCTTTATTTTTTTTAGTTGATCTTGCTTTTCATGAATGGCTGGTTACTTGTAATTATCCTTTACTGACATGATAGGAAAAATCTTTTACAATGTAAGTGTAAAAGTTAATCTCGAAAGTAATGGATAATACATCACTGTATGGGGTTCCTTTTTATTCTTTTTCCTTTTATCAAAGTGGGTAGTTTGGATCTTGTAGGTTGAATATGACTTATATTCTTTACATATTATGATCGGGCATTCCATCAGGCAGTAAATGGCCATATTAATAAGCCTTCATTAGGTGCTTCTACGAAAATCGGGTCCCCTATACACTTCTATTTAGCATTTTTTTTTGTAATTACTTGCTAAAACTAGGAAAAAAATGAAACCGTATTTAAACAAATGAAAAAAAAAACATATGAAAGACACCAAAATAGGATAGAAGGAGAATCTGCAAAGATATAGCTTCAAATATATATTAGCGTTGAAAATATTTCAATATAGCTTTTCGATTATTGACTCGTGATTTTGACTTTTATATTGAATATTAAAATTCTTTCACATTATTAATAAGATCGATCAATAATCGTCTACTAAACATCAAATTTTACATCAAACCAAATTAATATACCATACTCGTTATGTATGTGATGAATTATAGTGAGAATGCAATCCATGAAACTATAATATTAAAAGAGTATATACATAAGACAGACATACGAGAGTACGTTCATTTCCAGGTGCAACTATGTTTCAATAGAATATATATCGAGGGCACAATAATCTTCTTTCTTATTTAATTTCTCGTATCTTTTTTTTTGGCAAGGGGAGAATATGTAACCAAATAAATATTTTCGTATATGAAAAAATAAATTTTTCATGTGTAAAAAAAAATAAGATCATAAAATTAAAAACAAACTTATAAAGAGCCCTTTATTTTTTTATTTTTGGCAAGGGGAAGGTATGTAGCATAATAATCCAAGAAATCGAAAGGAAAGATAGAAAAGGAATTTGAATTGAGATGAAAATATTGTATTGATGTAGTCGTGTGGGGACAAAAGCACGAGGTAAAGAGAAATGTTGTGAGGACCATTAATGATAGTGATTATGATGAAGGTCTGACAAAGAGGTAAAATAGGGTTTTCAAGGAGTCTTTGGTCTGCTTTTCTTTTGTTTGTATGATTGCCAAAGACTATTCCACGTGATTGACCACACCCTATTTGTCTGTCAAACCTCAGTACACACGGGACAACCATGTCTCTTCTTCTTCTATCTTGGATTCTCTCTAATCTTTCTCAAAATCTAACTTGGATGCGGTCCAAAGCCCCCAAGATTTGACAGTCGCGGGACATCACTATTTAATAAAATTCGCCCAATGCAAAATTGAATTCATGCAGTATATTAAAAGTTAAGCGTGCCGAGTAATATAGCTATCACCTTTGGGTCTTAAGAGTGCAAATTAATATATATATATATATATATATATATATCTTGTTATATGATATATATATATATACACACACATATATTTTCTTAAGTTATCGGGATTGGTGACTTCCCTACTCTAAAGTTAGGTCCGCCTCTTAATGCATCAGAATTTTAGTTCCCGCAAACCAGAATTTAAACTTAATATTGCTTTAAATTTTAGGAAAGTTATGTGTCTTCGTAATTATATATATTAAAAAATATCTTAACTTCTACCCCGTCCCTTTTGACCAATTATTAAATTCAATGGACCAACTCAGTTCAGCTTGTTTACTATGTAGGGTGTGCATAATTTGGTAAATACCGAATTATCATATCGAAATTAAAAATTTTGATGCTTGGTATTCTATATTTTGGTATTTGGTTCAAAAATTTTAAAATTTTTTGGTATTAGATATGGTATTTGGTAATTAAAAAAATAATATCGAAATAGCGATATTGTACCAAAATATATAATATGTTACACAATACACATATTATTAACTATAACATATTAAAATTACATAATACTTTTCTTTGGGGCTAGTAGTAATGAGTATGTACTTCTTTAGAAAAATTGAGCAACAATGTAGGCTAACATTTTGACTCTTATGCCAAGCAGCTTAACTTAATACTTTTACGATTTTGGGGTATTTCTTCTCCTGTATTGAATTGCATCTGTTGGATTAGTCCTTGTTGTATTCTTTAAGTTCAAGAATTAGCTCTAAATAAGTAATAAGATATTTTCAGTGATTAAATTTATTCCTCTAGTACTTTTTTCCTCTCGATGTGTTGATATTTGTTGGTTTTGAACAAAATTTTTATAAATGGTGCTTAAAATTTTTTTAAAAAATATTAGTGAGCACTTTAATTAGGAATATTACGTTTTATGACTCTATACACTAGTTAATATTTAACCTGAAAAAACTAAAGTTATCGTACCGAATAAATCGAAATCAAAAGGAGAAAAATTAAATTATACCGAATTTAATTAGGCACGATATTAATATAATATTTTAAGAAATCGAATATCAAAAATAACGAACTGACATATTTAAATATTCTATTGTACTGATCGACAAACACCTACTACCATGCATGAGTCATGTCTAGATGAAGTTTAGGGCTAACGAAGAAGAGACCAGGAAATGGCGATGGTTAATCCGAGTGTCACGCGTGCCTTTGGACAGCTGACCTTGACTTTCTCCATTCTATCATTTAACTACTTTACCCCATTTTTCGGATTAATTGGACGAATACACCCATTTATTTACGAGTCCTGGTTCAAGATACACGACCCTTTAATTACCATCAATTTATGCACACATCATAACTCTTCCCAACCAATGGATCTAAGCTTTGAATAATTTGAACTTTTAAATCCAGATAAAAGATTAGTGTGTGACACTCATGTCGAGTAATTGTAAATTGGTTATTGTTCCTTCTCACCCTTATTTAGTCTTATTAGCAAAAGGCGGATCTAGTTTACTAGTTATGGTTTCACGTGAACTCAGTAGCTTTTGCTCATATCTTATGTATGTATTAAAAAATATACTAAATATTCATAAATAATTAATTGCAAATGCAATTAGTTATTGCATATTTATATAACGCATAAATTTTAAATTTTAGATCCATAATTACTATTACACCGAAGGTGTTATTGGTTAATTCATGTTGTGATGTGATAAAATCTATTATGGGGATGAAATCAAAAGAATAATGCTATTGCCTATTCCCTTGTATGCAAAATAAATAAATAAATAAATAAATAAATAAAATGAAAGAGTATGATTTTTGGATGGGAGTTGTCCAAAATCAGGGGTAAGCGCAGGGAAAATCACAATATTTTTATTTAAACTATACATAAAAGTATTAATTTATTTTCTCACTAAAAAATTACTCAAATTTTTCAAGGGGACCAAGGGGCTGTACGTACTACTTACCAATGATTGCAAATGTTGGAGAGCTGTCCCCTTCGCACTCTGCATTCATCCGTCCCACACTTCGCCGCACCAATATAAAATTTCTCTTCTCGCAACCTTTGTTTTTTTTTTTTTTCTCTTTATTACATCGCAATATTTTTTAAGTTCTTTTATAATTTTTTAACTTTTATCTTGTTCAGAAAAATTTACAACAACAATAATAATATATCCAATAAAAATAACACGTCTGTAAAGAATAATATATATATAGAAACTTTACCCTTACGTTTGTAAATGTAAAACTGAAAATTATACTCAGACCATTTAATTTTGTATGAGATTATTCGATGTATTACACAGTACAAAAAGCTGCTTTGAATTGTTTATTTATAACATAAGTGAATCGCAAAATAACATAAACTTTTAATTACAGTAAGGGCATATGTTTTTTAATAGATATGATAAGAATATTATAATTCCATAATATTTGATACTCGCCCTACAGAATCAGCTTGATAACAAGAAGAGAATCGTACAACGCATGCGAAAAGCTTTTGAAAAATTTTCAAAAAAAAAAAAAAAAGAAGATTGAATTATAGATTTTTTTTTTTGAAGGTGTGGTTTGAGGTCATATTTCAAAGAAATATGTCATTTGAGGAAGCCTTTATGTCATTTGATCGTTTTATCTCGAAACTTTTTCTTCGTTCTTTTATTGATGGCCACGTCAATTTTGTAACTTATTGAAAGATGTTGAGTTATCCCACATCGGTGGGATTTGAGGTGTTTGATCTCCTTATATGGTCTTGAGCAATCCTCATCTCATAAGCTAGCTTTTGGGGTTGAGTTAGGCCCAAGGTCCATTTATCATGGTATCAGAGCCAGGCCTATCCCAATTATTGTTACCGATGTTGGGCCCCCATTTATGTTGTCTACGCTCTAGAGTGCAGGCCTGGGGGTGAGGGAATGTGTTGAGTTGTCCCATATCGGTGGGATTTGAGGTCTTTGCTCTCCTTATATGGTCTTGAGCAATCCTCATCTCATAATCTAACTTTTGGGATTGAGTTAGGCCCAAGGTTCATTTATCATGGTATCAGAGCCAGGCCCATCCAAATTATTGTTACCGATGTTGGGCCCTTATTTATGTTGTCCACGCTCCAGAGTGCAGGTTTGGGCGTGAGGGGGTGTGTTGAGTTGTCCCACATCGGTGGGATTTGAGGTCTTTGGTGTCCCCATATGGCTAAAAGCGACCAAAGTGGGTCGCCCAGTACAAAAAAAAAAAATTACAATCTGCAAAAAGCGACCAACTTTGGTCGCTTATTTGGTAATATTAATTTACTGTATTTCTGCATAAGCGACCAGAGTTGGTCGCCATTTGATAAATACAGAAAATTCAAAATACCAAACTTGCGACCAACTTTGGTCGCTAATCCAGTATTTTTAATTTTCTGTATTTTAATTGGCGACCATCTTTGGTCGCTATTTAGAAATTCAGAAAATTAAAAATACCAAATAGGCGACCAAAGTTGGTCGCCTCTTCAGATTTTAAATTTTTTTTTTTTCGTACTGGCGACCAACTTTGGTCGCTATTTGCAGAATCATTTTTTTTTAAAGCAAAATGGCGACCAACTGGCGACCAAAGTTGGTCGCTTTTGTTGGTATATTTTTCCAAGAAGCTGGCTGTTTTGCCAGCCACACCCCCTGTCAGTTTTACCAAATTCCTAAAATATGCATTGAAACCATTAAAACAACAACAACAACAACTACTATTACATCAAACAACAACGATACTAACAACTACAATAAACAACACATTAAACAACAATATTAAACAACAATAAGGTTTAATGTTCAAATGAACTTATGCATTATATAAGTTGTTATTACAATTCAAGGTCAACTAATATCTATATCATCATCGCTATCGCCGGATGAATTGCCATCATCAGACTGACCATCCGGCGATGGTTCCCGTGATCGGGGAATAGGAAAAGCGCCAGAAGCTAAGAGAGATTTGATCTGCTCTTGTAGAGCAGCATACTGTTTATCTCTAATTTTGTCTTTCTTCTTCTCTCTTGCTTCTCTCTCCTTCTCTCTTTGCTTTGAAGCTTCTTGCTCGGATGTGAGCTTTTCTACATGGGCCCGCATAGAGGCGAGGGCATCCCTATCAAGCGACTCCCCTCCGGATGAGGTGCCTATTCCGTGCATTCCACACCTATAGCGGTAGAATTGCTTAGCTGGAAGCCCGTATACCCTCCCCCTTTTGGACCGCCAGCCGCCTGCGTCCATATTCTCTCAGCATCCTCGTCCGACGGTTGGATTGTTTCGCCTGACGAAGATGCTTGCTGGCTGCGTGCAAACTCTTCCAACTCAGCTGTGAAGCGACTCTATAAGGAAAATTAAATTAGTATTCAAAACTTATATAAAACTAAATCAAAGTACTTAATAAAAGTTGAAAACTTACATATACAGCCGAGGCTCGGTCCTCGACCCACCTTTCTTCGTCCGAATCTTTCTTCTTCTTGACAGTATGAGTTTCCTTGAATAACTCATCTTGCCTGACCGGACGGCCTAACTTCTTCTCCTGAAAAGTCATAAATATTAGTTAATAAATAGAGTAGACGTTGAAAATTAAAATTAAGTTAAGCAATTACGTACCTTTTTTCTCTTTATTGAACCGAGGCTGGCTGCACCCCCAGTGTGCAGAGAGCCTCCCGTCTCCGAAGCACGAGCTTTCTTTCCTTGCTCGCACTTATTTAAGAAATCTGTGGTTGCCCATCGCCTTTGCAGATCAGTCCAAAAACCATCTTGCAACCAGTTGGGCTTCTTATTCGTCCTTCTTGCTTTGGAAAAGCAATGGGACAACCGCTTGCGTGCCTTGAGATTGAAGTTGGCAACAACCTCCGCATTATAGCGTTGTTCCCACACACACTTGCTCTGTATTTGAGAAGTTAAGTTTTAGATGGAAATATCATAGTACTTATATGGAAATATCAATAAATACAAATAATTGTACTGCTTGAAAGAATATTTATACCTTAAAGTCATTGAAAATTGCCTCCTTAAGTGTGGATGGAAATTCACTCCAACACGCATAAGCGCTATCATATAGCTGTCGTGTTGCTTGGGTGATTATCCTTGTTGTAACATTACAAGGGTCTAACCTTTAATGTAATTAAAAAAAAAACACATTAATATGTAAGTAAAACCGTAGAAAACAATAAACATTAAAAATAACTAATAACACTTACCCGTCACCCTCAGGGACTATAATGATCCTGCCATACTCATCCCGACGCACCTTCTCGTTATCATCAGCAGGGGCATGTGTGGACGGTGTGGGGGGGTCAGAGGTAGGATCACGCAGGGGAATGCCTGTAACAGATGGAATCCCCGACGAAGATGGTTGCGAGCCCTGCGACGCAGCTGTATATACCGCAATGGGACATGTAGATGATTGCTGTGAACCGAGTGGCAGCAACGGCAGTGGCTGTGACCCTAGTGGCTGCGGCGATGATGAATGTGCTCCATGTGGATGTGACATGGACCGATGCGGTCCATGCGATGAAGATGGCTGAGATCCACGTGGATGTGCAGTAGGTGGACTGTACGTCGGACGTACAATCCAAGGTCCCTGTGGCGGAAGACCCGGTGTTTGCACGAATGTGTAGGGCTGATGATACTGGGGCTGAGCAGAATAGCCCTGGGGCGGAGGAAGATACGCAGGCATCTGCAACTCTGGAACGGCAGGACTAATAGGAGTGTAATCTTCTACCCTCCT
>MCJB01050837.1:0-50748 GCA_002018475.1 Nicotiana obtusifolia | reverse complement strand
ATATATATTACAAGTGTATCAATACCTAAAAAAATCCGTCCCTGTGTTCCGAGCGCTTCGTGTTCTTATATATATATATATATTATATTGATACGCATGCACGCTCCGTAGTACAACTTAACTGCATATTAATCCCTTGTATTACAAAAGCGTTAACGGCTTACATTTATATTATTTAGACATGCAGTAAATACAAAAGTGAGTTTAATTTTCGCAAAATGTTGACACGAAAGCGACCAAAAGTGGTCGCAAATATATATACTTTAACATTAGCGACCAACCTTGGTCGCCCACAGATATTCTGATTAAATTATATTTTCCAGATAAGCGACCAACATTGGTCGTGAATCTCCCAAATTTTATCTCTCAATAAGCGACCAATCTTGGTCGCAAAATTCAAACGTGGGTCCACATTAGCGACCAGCTTTGGTCGCAAATTGTTAAGTTTCTTTGACCAGATTGGTCTGACCAGTCCGGTCAACATGTTGACGAATATGGCGACCAAATAGCGACCAACTTTGGTCGCTAATATCTTTAAGTTTATTTTCTTATTTTTTTTACAAGTTTAGCGACCAATTTTGGTCGCTATTTTTGGCAGACCAACTTTGGTCGCTAATTTTTGGTCGTTTTTTTGCTGTTTTCTATTAGTGAATTGGCATGTGATGTTATCTCTCTGATTTGATACTAGCTTGCGTGCATCAATATTTACTACCTATAATTTTATATCAGAACAAAGTGAACAAAAAATAATAGTTACAATTTTTACCATATTGGACCCCTGCTGGCACGGGCTATCTCCGCCTAGTTTATAATACAAAAGAAAGACGTATAGGCAATGTTTGTGAGTTATTGATTGTGGTTGAGAACTTGAGTCCAACATCGATAAGTTCTTTTTCGTTGTTTAGAGAGCCAACACTAATATCTTCTAATTCAAGTTGACTCCTTTGTATTTCATTTATTGTGTGATTTTTAAAATTCAATAATAATAAATGGTGAGTCTTTATAACTAGAGAAGAAACCCATCTATGGTACTCTTTTTGTTTCAACAAGGCCCATCATATTGATGGAGGAGTTAGGCGTGACTCCAACCTGTATATTCCAAGTAAACAAATATTATACGGAAGAGGACATAAATATTAGTCTCGATTATAAAGTGAAGGTTGGTAGATTTAAATCTAGTGTGTAATTGTTCAGAAACGGTTGACCAAGAAATATATAATTTCTTCCTATGCATTGAGATGTATAAAGTAACATAACATGATATTACAAAGAAGTAGTATCAATAACTCTCAACTTAACACAATCAAAAGCTGGCATCATTAGCTGCAAAGTAATTTCTCCTTGGTCTGGACTTATAATTAGGCATATCCTCTTGATCAAACTTTAAAGAAGCTCTAACTTGTCTAGGCAAAGAAACAACTTTAGTGAAGAAACATTGTGTCTTTGTATTTTCCCCAATATTTGCTAGTTGGTCAGCACCGGTATTACCTTCCCAAAAAGTATGTACAAATTGGAAGTTCCTTGCCTTGTCAGCTCCCAACCTGTTCAATTATAAATTTAATTCTTCAAAGTGTCTTCATCTTTCTATTAATCATATTGATATATTAATAAGGAGTCCGATTCCACAACTACATTCAGAAGGCCAAGATTACAACACATTTGAACACCTTGTAGTAGTGCCTTTACTTCAGCCACATTATTACTGCATTGGTCATAAAAGTCGGCGAAGGCCTTCACCATATCACCAAGATGGTCTCTGATGATACCTCCTTCTCCAGCTGTGCCCGGGTTACCTTTGCAGCAACCATCAACATTTAATTTGACCCATCCAATCATAGGCTTTTCCCAACAAACTGCCTTCGATTGGATCACTGATTTCATCTTGTCCATTATTCTGCATTTGTCTATTCAGGAGTGAGGAAGCTGGATCTTAGGAAATTGACAGTAGATGCTCAAGTTTGTAACTTTGCAGACTTGCTGAATAATATCCCATCTAGATATATGGATGTTTTCAAATCTAGTTGCACATCTACTTTTCCAAATCTTCCAACATATCAATGATGGTGAACTTTGAAACCAGACATTCTGAACACCATTTTTGCTCTTAGCTAGCCACCAGTTCATAAGATTATGTCTTAGCTGATGCTGGTTATAATTGATAATACAGATATTACAGAAATAGGACCAAATCCCATATGGTACTTATTAAGTCGTATAAAGCATTATATCAAATTACATAAATCTGTGAATAGATGCGTTTCGTTGCTTGCTTTTTCTTCAAGCCCTCTGAACGTAGTCAGTTTTTCTCCAATGCTTTTCACTTTTAAAATCATTGAGCTACTAAATTGATGCCAAAAAAAAAAAATAATAATAATAATAATAAAAGACTAGAAACCAACTTAAGGAAACAAAAAAGAATTGCAATAGCTTGAGTATGTCAATAATCATAATCTAGCATGTTGGGACCAAAACATTTTTCTATTATTGAAGTTCAATTGTTTGAACTTCCAAAATTCTTAAAGATAATAAGTTAATACAAAAACCATAAGATTTTGCATCAATTGCTTTCTATAAATTCTCAATTATGCGACGGTTTAGAGCAATCAGCAGCTTTGAAAGATATACTTCTCCTCTTTAAGTCATAACCCACCAAGAAATTCATTTGCGCAATATTCCCATAAATTGAAACACCATATGATGCTGCAAAAGCAAAGCACATAGAGCTTTCACTTGTCTCAACAAATGTATTTAATGGACCCAACTTCACATCTGCACCTTTAAAATGCATAGTTATGATTGGAATTTTTTCAACTGACAAAGATTTGTAGCACAAACTCAGTGCACCTGTTGGATCTGTTACTTTTGGCAGTTTAATTTCCTCCTTCACCATTGCTTCTAATTTAACGTATATTTCGGGCGGAAACAGCGTTAACACAGTCCCTGAGTCCAAAACAATGTTACCTTCTCCGAAAGAAAAAGATACTTTTCGAAAATCCAATCTTTTTTTACCCACACTTACACCTTCTAGTGTGAGAAAATAGAAGGTTGCTGGAGATTTTTTAGCGAAAGGTGTTGTCACAACTTTATTACCCAAAACAATAGCATTAGTACCAAAATGTATTTTGCTTTTGGGAATATGATTGTGTTGAGACAACGGAGCTAAACAATACGAGAATTTACCTCCAATTGAGGAACCCATTTGCGAAATTAGTGAAAATTTCCCACCTCCTAATCCTACAATGCCCGACTCTTTGTCACCACTGAACGTACCTGCATTATTGTGTCCGCACCCAATAATGATGTTTTTTAAGGAGACTTGTGTGTTTTTTGACGAACCAAATCGTATCGTCTCAGTTGCTAAATTACCAACACTATAAGATTGATCTCCATACATGACTTGATATTCACAAGTCTTTTTTTTTCTGTTGCAAGAAGTTGAAAATGGGGCGCAACACATTTTGGAATCACAAGATAAGGATTTATAGGTCGAGGATTTTTTCGGGTTGAAAAGACGAGGTTGTTGTTTGAAACAATTTTTACAAGGCAAACAGTGTCCAAGTAAGATCACTACCAGTATCAGCAACTCCTAAGGTATGTACAGGGGGTGTACCTAAGGAGAATTTCATGAGATACTCTCCATTGCTAGAAGCAACAATAATCGAGGATCTTGAACCAAAATCTTTTGAACGATTAAAAGAGCGATGAAATAAATTGCTCATACGCTTTGTGTAACTTTAGGAAGGATCATAAAAGGGGGAATTTGGTGAATCTCTATGAATGAGATCAAGGCTAAAACCATTGTTCATAGCTTTTGTGAATGAAAATATTGAAGCTAGAATAGCAGAGATGATAAAAAATGAAGAATGTGTTGCACAATTTCCCATGGTTTTAGTCATTTTTTAGGCATTTCATTTGTTAGCAATTGACTGTGTGATGTGATTTATATTGGTTGGACATCTAATTCAAAATGAAGAGACTAAAGTTTTTCTTTAGATTAAGGAGATTACATTAATCCGGAAATATAATGATATAATCTGTAATTCTATTTCGATTACTACTATTTAATTATTTTTTTGTCTATATGCCAACTTTTGTTAGACATCTGATGATCTCAATGCCTGGGTACAATCACCTATTTATCAAACTAATAGCATACTAATTTTCAAACTAATCTATTGTATATATAACAAAAATTCAACTTTTTTGGAATTGTCCAGTTCTTTTTAATTTGACTTCAAATGTCAGTTTGGTGTAGTTAACTTTTGGTACTGTACTTTAAATTTAAAATATATATATATATAAATAGAATAATAACAAAATTTAGCTGAACACCAAAAAAAAATTAAATTATCCGTCTAAATCCAGAGAACTGGATATCACCAAGAAAAGAGTAATCTCATCAATCTATATCGCCATACTGAATATATTAACTCCAACCAAGTCTAGACAATGCCATGTTTCGGATCTTTTCCCTTGTTTTTAATTTTTTTTTTGGGTTGTATTGTAAAAACCAAGGCAATGTGATTTTTTCTTACTATGTGCGAGAGAGGATACAAAAACAAATAACAGTACCGTTGCTAATTGATCAGTTTAGATACAGAAATCATAGACATTTGGTACTTATGCACAATCTAATTCAAAACTCCTTGATCAGTTTAGATACAAAATTCATAGACCTCTGGTACTAAGGCACAATCTAATTGAAAACTCCTGTTTAACGCAAAAAGATCATGATCTAACAACCAATGTGGTGTAATTTTAAGAGAACAACAAAATACTGTATTCTCAATTTTGCTCCAACTCTAGGTCACATGATAAATTACAAAGATGTATCCTCACCTCGCTCACGTGCAATAGAAGCTGAAAGAATTGCAAGATCGCGATTCAAGAGTGTAAGGGCAGTTTCACATTCGGAGATTATTCGAGTCACGGAAGATGGCTCGCCAGCCACAGTTTCAGATGAACCAACAGCTACAGCAGCATGTGAATCCCTTAGATTCTTCAAGTTTCCTAGGAACTGTCAAAGATGTCAAGACAAAGCAATGACTCAATGTATATCCTCTTGAAAATGGCAATAGTAAATCAGAAGGCAATAAACAAGACCGAAGCAACCACCAGACTAAATAATGCCAAACAAAGCTAAAACAACTCTTCCTATTAGAAGGGATGGACAACTAAAAGAGAACCATTGTCATCTATGCTCCTATCTGCATTCGAGGTGTTATCAGCAAAGCATGCAACATTGGTAGAACCTCTTTTGGTACCTTAGAACTGACTCAAACCTTTCAAAATTTAATAAAACAGGTTTTTTGTCAACACTAAATCCATATCCTGAACAAACATATATTTCATATGAAGTACCTTCCAGAGCATCTTATATGCTTCCAATAGTCTATTGGCAGCTGGCCCAAAACCATGCAGTTGTGGTACTTCCATCATGTGCGTCCACGGACGAATTTCCTACAGTTATAACATCTCCAATATGTCATGAAGAGAATATACAAACACAAAATGTTAGAAGGGACATATAAAGACAGTGAGCCAAAGGGTAAGGAGGGGAAGATTTGGTTTGGGGTTCCATCACAAAATACCACCCTCTCTATAAAATGCAGTCAATGAAGATAACCACGGGAGTCATAATAGATGATTATGTAGAAAAATATAACCTTTGTGTAGATTGTGTTGAAGGTTCTTGCGGTGTCTAAAAAAGATTCCAAATGTCCCCGTAGTTTCGCTTCAACCTCTACATATTCCTCATCCGGGTTGTATGGATGCTATAAGAGAAGAATTAACCATTACTTCCAGTTGAACACAAAATATAACCAATTTGAAGCTAATATAGATACTAGCTGAAACTAAATACACGGGACAGAAAGCAGTGACTGCTGAAGGATAAACCTTTGATGCTAAATCATCAACCATTTCCTGAAGACTCAGAAGCCTATTTGATTGATCTGAAAGTTGCTTCTCCAAATCAGATATGTCTGGCCTGCAAGTGAACTTCGATTAAATCAATAGAAAGTTACCATATCTAGGAAATATAGCAAATGATATACTATGTTTCTTCAAGCAAGCAGGATATGTAACTTGTTTTCAAAAAGGATGATATCTCACCAAATAACTGCTGGCTAACAAGTCAGAAGCGGGCAAGACCATTAAAGTTAATATTGAAGAATACAACCCAGAAAAATATTTGTTTAAACTTAAGCAGTTTCAAACAAAAGCAAAGATTATAATTTGTTTTCAACAACAACGACCCAGTAGAATCCCACAAGCGGGATTCTGGGGAGGGTAGAATGTATACTACAAATTTATTTTCAGTATTCTTATTATTTCTTTATTTTTTTCCTTTCAAGTTCTCTAATACTTTCCAGTGGTTCTTCCTTTTACCAATTGACCATTTGCCCCACCCAAGAATTGATTATATAGATCCTTAAATAGCACCTTAATCAGCCAAGAGCACCAACCTATTGAAGCAATTTTCCCCATCAATTCAACAGCCCACCCCCACAACCTCCTTTTTTTTTTCTTCAGCTTTTTCAGCTTGCCTCTAGTCTTCACTGTCTAGCCTCTACAAAACTCCAGGAATAACCAAGATCCCATGTAGGAACGAGAGAGGCTGCAGTAAGAGATAGAAGTCCATATGGACCTCGGAATTGATATGACACAACTAGTTTAGGCTAGGGTGGTTGGGGATCATCCTTATAGATCTCTGAGTCAATATCACACTGCTACTTTTGGCTAGGATAGTTTTGCAACAAAAGAAGATTTGATTGAAGTGTTGTTCCACACAGGAATTGCAAGGATGTTAAGTCTTCCTGAAGGATCCAAATACAACTGAGGCCTGGAATGATAACTCACCAGCTAATCAGCAGCAAGCCCACAACTTAAAGCTCGTGCCCTTGAGTAAATCCTGAAGGCTTGTACTAAACCTTTTTCCAAGTTTTCTATTTTGCTATTATACCGCATCCAACCACAGATACAGAGTATGGATTAACTATGGATTGCATCTACACCAGAGGTCATAGTTTACCTTTATTTCCGATTAGCTGGTAAAACTTTCCAGAATTGAAAAAAAAAAAAAAAAAAAGATTACACCAGAAACCTTAGAAACCAAGCAGCGCCAAACCACTCTTTCACTTGGTCTCACTATTGTGAGCACTTTGAGGAATCTTTTGTTGGTCAAGACATTTTTGAACTTTCAGGGACAGTTGGTCATGGAACTTGAAGCCAAGACCTCAAGTATGGCGCCGACTAAATTGTAGGTGCAGAAGCAGCAGCAATTCAAATGGTTCTCACTTTAGGTTCTTCAGTTGAATACAGTTTTTCATATGGGTAATCTTTTTCCTCTTTTACCCCTTTTTCGAAGCCCAGTAGGACTTTATCAGTTCCCTTTGGAAGAACATAACATATTCAGTAAGTAAAAGAATTCATCGTACAATTTGAAGGAGAAAAAAGAAATTCCTTACAAAGGATAGATAGACTGGATCTGAACATCTGCAGGAAACAGTTTGCATTCTTCTGAGAAAATTTGACTTTGCTTTTCAGCTATGGCATCGATCAATTGGATATCCTTTGCTACCTGCTCATCAACACTATGAGGAGAAAAAAAAAACAAAAAAGGTGTTTCAAATATAAATTAATAACCAAAACTTTAGATGAAATGTGTGTTACAATGTATCTTTAGAATAAAATCTCCACAAACATTAAGGTGCAGTCAAACAATTAACCTCCACTCAGGGTTATCAGCATAAATGCTTGCCTCCACAAGATCCACAATAAGGCGTAGCATTTCCATGCGATCTTCGTAACTACCCCGTCCCTGCAACAGAATCAGCAGAACATTTTTTTCTTAGCAATCTTCAAAAAACCTCAAAACTATTGGAAGCAATAGCAAAATTCCAGCCTAACAGTACAAAGATGCTACAGAATACAATCATTGTCTGGAGCATAAAGAAGTAATCCTTTTAAAACAAGCATAAAGAAATAATCCTTATGTTTTAAACATCGCAATATCCCATCAACCGAACTCCACAAAAACCTACAAGCTCACTTGCAAAGTTGACTTTTCACCTCCCAATGCATGTCCTTAATACTGAATAGATAACATCACGAAGTACATGCTTTTCCTGGCAAATAATGCTCATATCCTCTCCACTTGGGGAGGCCTACCAACAACTGGTGATACTATAAAGATTTCCATTCCCTCACCAACTAACTAATTGAGGCAAAGTTAAAAAGCAAGAATACGATGTAAGATCTAAAAGGGAATTTTAAATGATAGCTATCATGAAGAGTTCTTCCATCATGCTTCATATAGAAGTATATTTAAAGTTTTCATGCATGAATACAGATCGGCGTATTTATTTCCATTCCTGTTATTAATACTGCAACCTACAGTAGACGCATGTGTGATGGATCTTTGTGTGATAAGTGTTCTGTAACAGATCTTTCATCAAGTGGATATTTCTTCAACTGGCTCCACGTTTGCATATGTTGAAGCTCCAAGGGAGAAAAAGTTTTATGTGCCAAAACTAATTGTGACAAAAGAAAGAGGCCTTTTAAGCTCCAAGGTCGCCCTCTGACCTGTAGGTATACACCATCAGAGAAGCTTTCAGTTCAATTGAGGGTGAGGTGTTGGTCATTACTCAACCCAGGGAAACCGAAGTGTTTCCACAGAAAAGACTATCTTCTAGAAACTCACGAATAGCTATGTCGACAAAAATGAGATTGATAGTTTACTGAAACGCAATGTAGAGGCCCCTCTCTTAGTTGTATTTTCCTTTATCATATATCCTGATGACAAATGGCTAAAAAGGAATACCACTAAACTTTAATAAGAATAGGAAGTTTAACAAAGTATAAGCACAACTTGCTGAAGGAGCTAGCAACAACAAGTACAAACAATAAGATCTCCCTTTTTTTTCATTTTCAGGAAACTAGTTGATGTTTGCATTGTTAAGGACATTTGTTATTTTATCATATCGGCTAAGAGATTGTCCTTTTCCACAGGTTTGTGTCAATTAAGATAAACATTTTGGTGTCGCCTAGTCTTCAACCTCTCTAATTCAATTTACCAAACACATGTTGTAAAACAACAAAAACTTAACACCACTGAGACATGTACACCAACCTTCTAATCGTGGGAGGATCATAATATTAATTGTTCAAACACTGCCACAAGTCTAACTTTCAACCAAAGAATTCACAAGTTCCGCACTTTCTTTATCTCTCTCAAGCACTGAAAAAAAATATGCATATAACAATTACAAATAACATCTATATCATGCCAGTAGATGTCTAAATGTTCTATTATGACATTAAAATGGACAAAAGCTTACAAGTGTGGGTGTCACAAGAGCCAAAGGAAATACAATAACCCCTGCACTTCCTGAGATAACTGAGAACTATACCTTAGAACGAGACAGAATTAACAGCAACTCTACATCTATCAATTCCATAAATTAATTAAGGACAGATGACCCCTAGCTTTGAACCTTTGAGACTGTATAAATTGCCATATCTAAATATTGACCTGAGACCACGGACTTTACCACCCAACTTTAATCAACATAGAGAAAGGTTGATCCCTACACTACTAGATAATAATGTGCTATTGTGACTGAGAAATTCAAATCATTTTCTTTTATACTGGTAGTGCCCAGGCGGGCTTGCATGCCCTCAACTATTCCATGAGTACCTGCTACTTCCACCAATCGGAGTGCCAAGTAACTCCGACCACCAAAACTTATCTAGATGGGAAAAGTCCAAATTATCATTTTATAGGGAGGATCCAAATAAATTTTAAGTTTTCGTTGCTTTCGTCCATGTATAGGTTGTTAAATGAGAATCATTGGCCCAGCCAAAAGGGGATTCCAGGAATCAGAAAAATTTTAACCAGACATGATGAGCAATCCGAAGGATATTGCCATCACAAGTTGTCTCCCACGTCTAATCAGAACACTGCAAGTTTCTTTTACAAATTTACCATTAATTTTGCTGATTATTCTTTTCTCTGTAAAAAGTCCTGTCACAATCCTAACAATTAAAAGCAAAAATTGAGATGAAGAGTCAAAGGTCAGTACTTAGCCTTAAGCAAGTAAATAAAGTAAAACACTTTCAACAAAAGGACCAATGTCATATTTTATCTCTTTGTTTGAGTCGATCCAATTAGTTTAGACTTTAATCAGAAATTATGTGAAATTACATGTTACTACTTCATAGTCCACAAGCCTAAGAGATTCAGATGACAAATTATTCCAATATCCTAGTATAGTATGGCCTATGATCAGTAGGAGTCAGTGGCAAACTTGTCAACCAGACTGACAATAACCAAATGCTAGAACTGCAGAAGGTTGAAAAACAAATCTTAACAAGAAAAATGACTAAATATGATTTAACATTTCATTTAAAAGATGCCAAGAATCCAAATACATCTACCAGTGGCACATTACATCCAATGAAGTATAATATGCATCTAAAAGGAAGGAAAACAAAAAGAGGAAATAGGACGCACTTGGATAGCTTCTGGATCAACAGTAGTAGTAATGCCTAGAAACTTTGCAATCTCTGCTAAATCTGCCAAAAAGACAAAAATCTACCTGATCAAAGAAGACATAAGAAGCAACATTTACACAACAATTTCCTCCAATTACTCCGGACCTACCCTTAAATAAACATTATCAAGGACTTTTTGACTATTCCAATTGAAATATTCAATTAGGACTTTTGTAGGGGAGCAAAAAGAAATCTCTTTGCTACAACAGCAACACCACCTTAAAACAAGTAGGCTCGGCTATATGAATCCTCACTGCCGCATTACTTTATTTAAACTCATCTCATGCCAATATTATGCAAACATGAATAAAAAATACTAGAATTTGTTCAAAACATACAATAAAAGTGGTAACATTTAAAACATATTCTCAACTAAGAAGTGTCACCTATGCATATCTTTTTCTTCTATTGTGCCGTTATTTTTTGCTAAGTCTGCATGGATCCCAGAAATTCTAAAAAGAAAGCTCTTTACTGATATTAAAAAATCCAAACCCATTAGATGCTGATGAACAGATATGGTCATACTAAGATCAAAACTTCAATAAGAACAATCAAGCAAATACACTGCATTGCCAAATAAATGCAACAAAACTGGAATTCTGATCCTAGTCTTTCTACTTTAGGCCCTGTATGTTCCAATTAAGCTTCGTTTTTCTCAAATGGATCCATGTACACTAATTTCCAAAATTAAACAAAAAGGGTTTAGCAAGGGTAGAAGAAAAAAGTTCAATACACTGAATGCGAGAAGTCTCCTCATCGCGATCCACGGCATTATCCCCTTGTAGATTTTGTTGAGAAAATGGTGACTTGTCCCCTAATAACCTGTAAATGAAGATTTAGGAAAATAAAGAGATCGCGCATTTATAGCTAATACTTGTATTTAACAGAGCAAAAAAGATTAAAAGAGGGTGTACTTGAAGAAAAGCCATTCGAGAAGGGCGTATCGTTCCATGCCGGCAAAGAGAAGGGACTGAGAAGGGGCATTGGCTCTTGGGTAATTCAATGTTCCCAATTTCTTCTGTATTTCTTCCATTTGCTTCGCTGCCATTGTCACTTTCGATCGTTCTTCAAAATTGGGCTTTGGGATTTACTGGCGAAGCTGAAAGACGTGAGAGAGTTTGAATTTGGTGAAGTTTTACTGTGTTTGAAGAAGAGATGAACTTCGTAAGTTAAAAAAGAAGCATCTGAAGTTAAAATTGAAAAACCGAACAGTTATAGGAAGGCGAAAGTTAGTGTAGTGTAATAATTTTACTTAGAGACTTTGGACTTCTAAAAATAGGGTAAATTATGAGATGCATAAATTACTTTTAGAGACTCTTGATATAGAATAAGTAATGACGTTTTAAGACATTTTTTCATTTTGCAATATAATTAAAGAGAAATGGTATTTGTTGAGTTAAATATTTATTTGATATGCATTGTGTAATTACTTCCATGAGTTACATTTTACAAATGTCTCATAATGTGGGGATTTTAGAGAAGTCATGTGCAGTAATATCTTATATTCTTAGATATTAAGTTGATTGTGATAGCTTTTCAAATCCTACTATTTAGTCAAGCAGAAACATTTTTTAAGATTTTAAGTTTGTAATGATAACTCTTTAAATCCTACTACTACTTAGTCAAGCAGAAATATATTCACTTAAAAGCAAGACAGGCTGACAATAGATTAGGAGATTTTAGGGATAAATTTTATGGCTGATCATTTAGCTTTGCCTTCATTATCTGTAAGTCTTTTTTTATTATGTAAATATAATTTAATTTTGTGTTCAATATTCAAAATCGTGTTTTTTTTCTTTGTTACGGAAAAAATTATTTTCTAGTTATCACAAAGTTGCCTTTGCTAGAATTTATAATATTTTTACCTGAAAAGTCTATTATGCTTTAGAGATTATAAATTCTCTCATTTATGTAATACATTCAATATTATATACTAGTAATATATTTTTATCTAGGTATTTACTTATAATTAAAATAACTTTATATTGTTATATTTGTTATTTTATAATTTACCCGTACATTTAATTTTTTCATGGCACTCAACTTGTTTAATCATATTCAAACATAAACATATTTTAAATATAAAACGGCAAAAAATATTTTTTTTTAAAATAAAAACAGATTTGTTTAATACATAATAGTTTCTTATAGTCAATAAAACTTTATAGAAAATTAAAAGATATTTGTGCTTAATGTTAAGTTTTTTAAAGCTTTATCTATTAATATTATTTATTTAAAAGTGTTAACATGATGCGCTAGTGTGCTAGATATGAGTATTTTATTTATTGGATTAACGAATATAGCTTGGCTGATAAATCTTTGAGCTTTGATTCTATAATTTTCATTAAAAGTATATCACTAGGCATGGTTAAGAGCATTGGGGCAGGTAAGGCACTCCCTAACAAAGACGACTCCATACCCAAGGCTCGAATCCGAGACCTTTGGTTAATGATAAAGGAGTACTTGCCACTCCACCACAATCCTTGTTAGCATAAAATATGTTTAAAGTAACTATTATAATAACTAGATCATAGTAAAATGATCTTTTTGTAGCAAAAGAAAGATGACTTTTGAATAATGATTATAAAATTGAATGACTTTTACGTAAACAAAAAAAAAAAGAAAAGAAAAATAACTTTTGAATAATGAAAATAAAGCTGAATGACCGCTCATAAAATTTTACATTGATTTTAGCATATCCACCTTGTACAATAACAAATTCTATTTCCAATTTAACGTCACTTGTATAAGACTAGCTCTAATTGCTACTGTCGTATTAGAATAATTCATTTTTCCTTTTCTTTTCCTATTGTCTTGACACCATGGATATTTAAAGTGTTTCCTTGAGAAGGGAATTTAAAAGGTTAGTTATGGTTCACATCAATTTAATAGCAAATGATTTGGACAAAAACTATTGAATTTACGTGAACTCGTAATATCTTTTTAGATTTGCTTTTATATATCATAATTATTTATAAATATTTTGTTATAAATCAATTGTTATTATAATATTAATAGCTAAGCTAGCATTTGGACATAGATTTAGTTGGAACTTGAAAAAAAGTTTTTGAAGATGAGATGAAAAATATTTTTGAAAGTTGAAATTGTTTTTGGACATGTATTTTACTTAAAAAGAATTTGAAATTTTGTTAATAGAAAAATCTAAAGATGTTTTTGGGATTTGAAGATTGTGTCCTCAAAATCTGTCAAAAAATGGTTACAATCTATAAACAAATAAATATTTGAAAACAAAATTTGAGAAAAAACTCTTAGCTCCTTTGGCCATAGATTTTGGCTTCATTTTTTCAAAATTTTTTTGAAAACATTGTTTGTTTATGAAATATGATCGTATATTAGGTCAAAAATTTTCAAGTTCCCAAAAATTGATTTAAGACAGTTTTTTGGAGAAAATTTTTCTTGCACTCACAAAATTTTAATTTTTCTTCAAATAAAATACATGTCCAAACATAACTGCAACTTAAAAAAAATATTTTTCAATACAACTTCAAAAACTATTTTTTCAAATTTCAATCAAATCTATGTCCAAAAGTTAACTTAAATTCCATGGCCAAACAGGAGGTAAGATTCGCATCTGATTTCTTTTGTTGATAACCCAAAAATAAAACTTTAGGATAAAAATAGTGTAACCGAGTTTTTTTTTCTTTCTAACAGTGAAAATTCCGTAGGGCAGAAAAAAAAAAGAAGAAAATTTGGGACAGAACGAGACACTTGTTAAATTGTGGGAGGAAAAAGAAGAGAGAAGAAAAAAAGAGTAAATTAGAACTTCACTTCACGGAACAAACTGTGTATGTGTGTGTTCAAACACAACTGTCAGTGTCCCTAGGTTGTGGTAGGTGGCGGCCACCAGCTTAAAATCTGAGAAGTTATTGGTACCTTTGTTGCCCAAATATCTTGTCCCCATATCTTTATGTGCTTTAAAGTTTCTTGCTTTTTTGTGTTCCAAAATCTGCTTTGTTCATTCAAAGATGCTCACTTTAAATCTTCTTCCATCCACTAATGTCAGTCTCTCCAAATCACTCCCGAACTACTCTTTTGATCCAAATCTGGTAAGCAGAAACCAAAGGTTGAGAGATTTGTGCTCTCCTGCTCTCCCTTTCACCAAACCCTCTGGTTCTAGAAATGGCCACCCTTTTATGTGTTCTGCAAATCTCAGTTCTCAGATCTCTCATTCAAGATTGGATTTTTCCAAAATCTTGAGACACCCATTTGGGTTGTCTTCAAGAAATAAAACTCAGATTCTTGAAGCATCCTCAGGAACCCCAGAAGAAGTGAGCCCAGATGGGGAGATTGAAGCTTCAAAGCCAAAAGTGAATATGAAACTGGCTCTCATTTTTGGTCTGTGGTACTTTCAGAACATTGTGTTTAACATATATAACAAGAAGGTATTGAACATCTTTCCTTATCCATGGCTTCTTGCTTCTTTCCAGCTGTTCTGTGGTTCTGTTTGGATGTTAATTCTGTGGTCTTTTAAGCTGCAACCTTGCCCAAAGATAAACAAATCATTTATCATTGCTCTTCTTGGACCTGCCTTGTTTCACACAATAGGCCATATCTCAGCTTGTGTTTCATTTTCTAAAGTGGCTGTTTCTTTCACTCATGTTATTAAGTCTGCAGAACCTGTTTTCTCTGTTGTGTTTTCATCATTTCTTGGTGATACATATCCTCTAGCAGTCTGGCTGTCAATTATTCCCATTGTCTTTGGTTGCTCTTTGGCTGCTGTTACTGAAGTGTCCTTCAATATTGGGGGCTTGTCGGGTGCTATGATCAGTAATGTTGGGTTTGTTCTTCGCAACATTTATTCGAAAAGGAGCTTACAGAATTTTAAGGAAGTGGATGGCTTGAACCTGTATGGTTGGATAAGTATAATCTCATTGTTTTATCTATTTCCAGTAGCAGTGTTTGTGGAAGGTTCCCAATGGGTCGCAGGTTATCACAAAGCTCTTGCAACTATAGGAAACCCTTCTACATTTTATTTATGGGTTCTCTTATCCGGGATTTTCTACCATCTATATAACCAATCCTCTTATCAAGCGCTGGATGATATTAGTCCCCTGACGTTTTCGGTGGGTAACACAATGAAGAGAGTGGTGGTGATTGTTGCCACTGTGTTGGTATTCAGGAATCCAGTCAGGCCTCTAAATGCACTTGGCTCCGCCATTGCCATATTTGGAACTTTCTTGTACTCACAGGCAACGGCTAAAAAACCAAAGAAAGAGGCAGTGGAAAAAAAGGAATAGAAAGATGGTTGTTTCTGTAGGACTCAGGCACTTATGATCGATGGCATATTGAATTTTTCTTACTTCAAAACAGAAACTTTTATCAATTCCAGGAGTTCCCTTTCTGATGTATGCCTCCTTTTCACTGTATTGCTTCTTCGTTTCTATGGTTTATCTAGTGGCTTATACTTGAGTCTATCTCTCAAACTTTGGCGATGATGTTACAAATCGATTTTGATTGAGTTTAGGTGGATATCATGCTGTTCAATATCAAATTTATCCAGCTTACATGTTTCCAATAATTATTGTTGGCTCAATTCTGCAGAAAAGAACACACATACGACATTACCAATGTCAAAAGGACATAATGTATGCTTGAATTTGTGTAATTTTAGGTCACAGCTAGTCTTATTGGGTTCCTTATTTGTTGAAACAGTATGCATGTGGATGCCTCTACCTTACTGTAGAATTTAGTGGTGAAGTTATATTGACCTTGTAAGCCTTATCTCCCCCCACCCAAAAACCCCAACTAGATTGTGTAGAACTGGCTTATTTGTGAATATTATGGCAAAGTTAGCAACTTAGCATATTAATTTTGTGTATGAGTGTGTTTTTGTGTTTTTTACTTGAGTGGTCATAGATGTATAGATGCTTATGTTTCTATTGCAAGGTCATTGTATATTATGTGACAGAGAAAAATGATGTGATTATTGTACCTAAGAACTAACATTTGGCACATACTTGAGAGATGTGATTATTGTATAGATGTTTATGTTTCTATTACTAGGTCATTATATATTATGTGAAAGAGAAAAATGATGTGATTATTTCAATCATTCTTGAACTCCTTCTCTGCTGTGAAAAATATGCACCTTAAGCCTATAGCTCCTTTTGAAACATATTTCTGTTCCCATGGATGACTTGGATATTTAGCAGATTTCAAATCTCAAAGTGCAATTCTTTCAAACTTCTAAGCATCAAACTTATTATATTGTGCTATTGCCTTCTTGTTTTTCACATTTTGGTAGTAGGCTTTTTTTGACATGATTTCTTTAACCTCCAAAATATCTTTAAACCCGGAATGATGTCATTTGATTTGTCAAGAAAGTATACGATATTATCAGAGGTGCTTTGTGACAATGAGAAAGAGGAAGGGGAGAGAGCACAGAAAACATGGGAACTTGGGGAAGGGGGGAGAGAAGTAGCATAAAAAATTATTTTCCTAAAAAATATTTTCTACTCTCTAACCAAATACTAGAAAATATTTTCCGGAAAAAATTTTTCACTCACCAATCAAACAAGGGAAAATAAGTTATAAAATCATTCATTTTCATTTTCCATAAAAATATTTTTTAGGAAAACATTTTTTATGGAAAACATTTTACTTCGTACCAAACACACCCATAATGTCATTTTGATACTGTTTGGCTATAGATTTACGCCTCATTACAATAGAGTAGAGCACTAACTTATGCCTTGGCACTAATAGGGCATTGTATCACCAAACAAAGGTTCTATCAAGCTTGTCCCAGCAAGTTTCTGCCTAGTGATTTCATCCAACTGTTCGGCCATCTCTGGTGTCAGGTGGTTTTCCCAATCTCCAACTTGACCTTTCCTCAAGAAATGCCGGTTTTCAACAGCAAATTGTGGAGTGAAATGTTGCACTCCGGTCTGATTCACTTCCAAACTGCTCAAATTCTCGAAGCTACAAAGCCTTACAATCTCCTGCACAACCTCTTCTCTCTCTTTGTCCAAGCAAAAGGGCTTATTCAAGAACTTAGCTAATTTGGTAAGATAGAGAATGGGATTTTTCTTCATGTCCTCGTACGTCAAGAAAAGTACCTTGTTCGGATTTTCCATGCTTGCCTTCCAATAACCCAACACTTGATCCCAAAAGGGTCCATAATGTGACACGCCTTTGCAAAACAGATCAAACGCATCTTCGATTGGAAAAGATGGTAGTTCTTTGAGTCTTAATTTTGTCATAAAAAGCCAATTTGAAACAAGAACATCTTTGGGCTCGCGAAAAACATACACAATTTTGCAACCAGAAGACATCACAGATTCCGGTAACAAAGAGTAAGGAACATGGGTAGCAAAAAGGCAACATGGCGAACACGAAATTCGATAATCTTGGTAGGAAGTTTTATCTTGTATGATGGCTTCCAAGAAGGGAATGCAATCATGGGGGCCCTTAGTAAGTAAAGGGTGAGAGGAGAAATTGAATCTATCACGATTCATGATAGAGAAAATAAGGGCCTTGAACCAGGTTGTTCCTGATTTTGGGAAAGTAACTAGAATAGTATCTGTAGATTGAGCTATAAAGCATTGTTGTACCCTCTTAATTCCTTTAATAGCTGCTGGAGTAAACCAAAAGGATTCGTATTGGTAAAGATGTTCAGTGATCCAACCTTTTTTTTTGTTAAGGGATGTAAGCAAATCACTGTCATTTTGATCAGCTTTCTTGTGTTCATCATCAAGTTCATGCTGAGAACAACAGGAAAGCGACATATCCACTGAGGAGGTGAAATATGATAAAATCTAGACCAAATTCGTGTTCACCAGCTCGGGTAGGAGCAGAACCTACACTTACTCATCAACAAAAGCTTGTCCCCCTTTGTTGTGAGGACTGAAAAATTATCCGAATACCTAATTATCTTTTGTGCTACTCTGACTTTATCAAAACTCAGCTGTCATTTGTGATCGTAAGCAGCAATTTCGTAATAGAGATGAATTAAGAATGCAGTTCACCATAATAATACCTCCTATATTACTTTACCTTAGCTAGCTATTAAAACAATGTAGCACTGTACTATTATCCGATTTCCTTGCAGCACTTTTCCCCTAATAGCTAGCTGCCTATTGAATTGATTCGAGAAGAATTCCTCTTCTTTTTTAGAAACCTACCGCACTAGTCGAGTAAACAGAAGAAGTGTTCAGTTAAAACATTGCGACTATAAGAAAAATAGCTTGAAGATACGATTTCAGAATCTACAACTAAAAAGGTCTCTACGGCAGAAAATGACTGAACTTTTATTCTACGAGATGTAAACTGAACTTTAGTTCTAAGACAATGTAACAAATGTGAGCCATTCAAATATCTCTCTTATTCTACTAATTAAAAGCAATTGGGAAAGGGTTTAGGGCCTTTTTGTATCATCTGAACAGGAGAGGAGGAAATTTGGTGAGAAACAAAGGACTTACTTCTTAGATTTTTTGCAGCGAGTTCGCATACTTCGCCGGAGAAGAGAGAAGACTTGACGCAGCAAGTTCGCCCGGGAGAGACTGTGGAAGAACAAAAGGGATTATATTACTCACACTGCGCCCACTTTAGAAATTAGTATTATTTTGTGTTTGGCTTAAGTTGGGTAAAATGTTTTTCCAACAAAAATATTTTTCTTTAGCAAAAGATAAACATGACTTTTCTCCTATGTGTACCTATTTTAATTTTCTCAACAATATCCAAAGTTTTCTATATCACTTATCTATAATTTTTAATTTTTTAATATTCGAAATTCACTTACTCAACTAACAAATTAAATTGGGCAGAATAGTGGGGTATCCCTCTGAATTTGATAAATTTTGTTTAGTTCTCCTTTAAATTTTACATGGTCTTTAGTACCCCCAAACTTGACAATTTCATAGTTTCGTCCCCCCTGGACGCTGACAATCTATGGGAACACACGCGCCGCTACATGAATTTTTTTATTCAAGTGATATTTTTTACAATAAAATATATATTTTCATCTTTTTAAGTCCACCAACTATTTAAATTATTTTTTTCATGCCAAAATCTGTACAAAAAAACAACTTGAAACAATGTTATTTTGGCTATAACTTTTTATTTGACTAAAGATACTAATATTTTAATTAAGTTACTTTTACATATTTTGTCAGAAAAAGAAGGAATACACAGTTAGAATATATTATCATCACATCTAAAGATATATTAAAAAATACATTGTTGGAACTCCATATATTGGCTAAATAAATATTTTAGCTAAAAATAGTAAAATTCCGACCAAATATTTGCAAATTTAAATCGAAAAAGAAAAATGCATAGTTTCATTACATGAAAATAAATGCACAGTATTTTTTTTATATATAAAATATACCATTTGAACTTCATTACTTTGGCAAAATCTTCTTTTTATTTGGCTAAAATAAATGGAGTTTCAACTAACTTTTGTAGATTTGCAATGGAGAAAAAGTAGAGAAGAAATACATAGTTTAAACATATATCATTGTATCAAAAAAAAAAATATAGGTATAAAATATGCCATGTATATTAAGAAGAAATAATAAAAAATACAATTGAAATAAATAAATTATTATATTTAATTATGTGACAATTAATATTTAAAAAATACCCCACTTGAAAGTTAATTTTTTTATTTTTCCTCCTTCCCACGCCTAAAAGAGAGTCGGCAGTCACTACTTATCTATAATTGTTAACACTTGTACATTGTTGTCAAAGCAATTCAACTTTATTTTTTCTACCTTATGCTACACCTAGTACAATTACTACATGTTATCAATTTTGTACCCAATACTGAAAATGTATAAATTCAAGGTATGCAATTTCCCAAGATAATAACTCTCACGAAAAAACATTTCCTCCATACCAAACAGATTTTACAGTTCGGGAAACAGAAAAATCTAAAACTAAAATTCAGATTCTTGAAACTGCAATATGATCTACGATTTATACTCAGTTCTGTTGATACCCTTTTGTTTGTTATGCCAACTCTTTATATCAAGCTTGACATAATAACCTAGAAAATAAAGTAAAATTTATAATAATCGATTAAATTAAACTCGATACCGTAAATATTTTTGCAACCATCCATGTTAGAATATATAATTCAAACACTTGTATGGTATAATGTTGATTGTCAATTCAGTTAGTAAAAAATTTATAATAAAAAATTATATAAAATTGCCATAGATAAACAAAGAAATCATCATCATCTTCTTCTTTTATAAAAAAACATCGACAGTCGTATCCCTGCGATGCGTGGTCAATATTAAAAATATTGATTAAATTAAATTATGATCGAACTTGTTTGAACATATTAGATCGTATTGCTTTAATAAATTTCAGTTGTCATCTTATTTGTCAATATGATATAACAATAATAAAATCTCTATTAAAGTAAGTGGACTTATATCATCATTGAATAACTTTTTTGTTCTATATATTTTTTTATTCTATTATTCAGGATTTAGTAATTTTACATTGTTAATAGAAATTTTTATTAGCATATTATTTTGTTTAATATTTTTGTCTGCTCGTTTTCTTTTTGTAATATAAGAGAAGATATATATGTTATTAATCTTGAAATAATTTTTTATTTTAAATTTTATTCTATTGTTGTCAAAAATATTATCTGAATTATAATTAATAACATCTCTATTAAATAAAATAAATTTATATAGTCATCAAATAACTTCTTGTTATGTATTTTTCTTTAATATATATCCAATATTTAATATAATTGCATTATTAATATAAATTTTTATTAGAATATTACTTTTTTTAATATTTTTGTCTACTACTTTTTTGTAATATAATAGAAGATATATATTTTATTACTCTTGAATTTTTTTTTGTATTTTTAAATTTTATTTTGACGTTCTCAAGAATATTGTCTGAATTTTAATGAATAAAATCTCTATTAAATTAAAGAGACTTGTATAGTCATTGAATAAATATTTTGTTCTATATTTTTCTTTATTATACTTATCCAATATTTAGTATTATAAAAAAATTTATTAGCATATTACTTTGTTTAATATTTTTGTCTATTACTTTCTTTTTTTAATATAATAGAAGATATATATTTTATTACTCTTAAGATATATTTTATTTTAAATTTTATCCTATGAGACTTATATAGGCATCGAATAATAGGCTTGTTTGATATTTTACTTTATTATAATATCCAATATTTAGTAATATTGTATTGTTAATAGAAACTTTTATTAGCGTATTATTTTATTTAAACTATTCTTCAATTTAAATGGACAGTTTTTTATTAATTTTTATTTTTTATTATAAAATATTTTATTTTATTATTTTATAAATATTTAAATTCAAAAATAATAACCAATAACTAATTATTAACTGATTAACTAATTATTAACTACTTAATTCATGTAGCTATTTTCTAGGCTACCACTTGGCTTAAGGAGAGGGATTTTTCTTCTCCTTTTAATAATATATAGATACTTACTAATTAACGAGTCAATTTTTAGGTAAATTCTAACTTAAATACAATATAAATCACATTTTTGTATAGTTTTTATTTTGGCCAAGAATTGACTGCATCTCTTCTCCTCAAGCTACTTGAGGTTTGAAATACATTCACAAATTCTCTTTCTTTAACCATTGTCTCCACGCGTGACGAGAATAAAGTATAAAGATTTCGCTTTCTAACTCGCTAGTCGTGGCATTGTGCTAACAATTAAGGTCCTTGATTCAACACGTCCTAAATATCTATGCTCTATCCCTTGAGATGCATTTAGAAGCTTCAGAATAACTAATGCACGAGAAATTAAAGTTCAATACGAGCGGTTTGGCAATAACCAGACATTTGGCACAATTAAGTACTGTTTAGTTTTTGACCAAAAAATAAATAAGTTGTGGCTTGCTAAATTGGCCATTCCAGCTGATCACTAGCTAGTATAATGATTTTACAATAGCACGAGTCCAAAAAAGAAGGAAGAATTAACCCAAATAGTCACCTTTATAACAACAATAACGACATCTGTTTACCCTTAAATCTGGATAACAATTGAATTTGTTAGTGGTGCTAAGAATCCGTGAACCAATTTGATACAATGCAAAATATAATGTAAAAAGATTAAAAGATAATAAGTAAAGGAAATAATCAAACCACGGAAATTGGATAGCTGGCAATGAAATACAAAAAATAGACAAAACTTGATGAGTAGTGTTAATAGCGATGAACAGTAATAATTATAGTATTTTTTTCTCAGAATGTGTTCCCTTTACAATGAAGGTTGAATGCCCTTCTTATAGGTAGATGAAAGAGCCCTAAATAAGGTAAAAGACTGATTACAAGGTAAATCCCTTTAATTACGGGATTGAATATCCTAGAATGGTGGCTTAACGTCTATAACGGTTGAGATATCTACTCCTGGCGAGATATCAGGAATCCGCGGGATATCCGGTCGAAACTAACTTCTTGTTCCGAAACATGTCTCGGTCGGTCGTCCCATCTCGATTACTTCTGATGCCCATGCTCGACTTGCTGTCTCTGGGTCGGGATGACCCGGTCTCGTATCATATTCGGGCCCGACCCCTCTCGATCAATCGATCGCACTTGACCCAATACAGATAGTCCCTTCGTTTATTGGAGAGTAAAGACAAAAAACGATATGAACCGTCATTCTTCAAATACTTTGATTAAATAGTCGACATATCCTTTAAACATGCCACACAGTCAAAGCCACCAAACCATTTAACCCTAAAAGGACCTTTTGCGTGACGGTAGTGCTGTGACGCACATGATCATTGACACGAGACATCATTATCTGTCTCGTCTGCAGAGCCCTGTGCATTTAATGCGTGCATTTAATGTTTGCATACCTCGTGCGCTGAACCGCTGCTTTTTGAGAAAGTATAAATACTTCTTTCCCTCTTTGCGTTTTACTGCTTTACTTTCACGTTGATTACCCAATTACCTCCTTAAGCTTTTTTCACCAGAGAAAGAAAACTTTTAGTCTTCTCCACCAAAAAATCCCTCTTCACCTTTGTTTCCCGCTTTTGCTACTTCAATGGCCAAAACTTCAAAATCAGTTCCCCCAAAACAAACTTCATCTGCCCAGTCTGCTGAAGAGGTTGGGCCCTCCCGTACTGAGGAACCCTCTATGGAGCCTCCATTGAAGGCTTTCATACCAGTGGGATGCTTCATAGGCTCCGACTTCAAGGTCGAGAAGCCTTCTCCGGTGCTTGGCCGAGGCGAACCGGTTTCTGAATACGTCAGTTCGATCACCCCAAAACATCTTGAAAGGGTGAAGGCTGAATGCCATTGGGCTGACAAGGAAGTAATAATCCCTTCTCAGGACGAAGCCATTACCACATATGTGGAGGGATACCTTAATGTATATACTTATCCGTTCACACTAGGACCCATAGACCCTTTAATCATCGAGTTTTGTAGGAGATATCAGGTCACTTTAGGTCAAGTCCACCCTTCTGTGTGGCGTATAGTTTACCTTTTTCGTTTTTTTGTAGATAAGGTCGAGGGGGGACATCCTTTTACCTTCGACCATTTGCTTCGATTATACAGTCCCCGGATGTCCGAGGAGGGCTGATTAAACTAGCTCATCGGGCCAGCAAGGCTCCATTCTCGAGCATTGATGAAGATAGGGATCGTGGTTGGATGAGCCGATACGTTCGAATTAAAACTTTCGACCTGATCCCTGCCGATAGTATGCCGTTCCCCGAGAAGTGGAACATGACACGTAAGTGCTTCTCTATTTAACTTTTTTCATTTCTGTTTTTCAATGTATAACCGATATGTTATAATTTGCAGCCGTTTCCCAGGCACCGGCCGCGATCGAGGACCTGATGGAATGGGTCAGGAAGGTCGTGGCCCAGAGATCTTATTCCGAGCGGGCCTGGAGAGAAATATCAAAAGGTCTTTGGGAGGCCAAGAACCATGGTGAGCTTCATCAAAATCTATATCTTCTAAAAACGATTAACACCAACACTTAACCTTTTGAAAACTTATTTTGCAGGCCTCTCGAAGGATGCCGAGCTGAGGTCGGCAGTTATCGGTGGGGCAGTTCAACGTCCTCCTCCCACATCGGAGAAAGAGGGGGGAGAAAAAGGAAAAGGGCTCCCGACCAGGCTGAGCCCGAAAAGAAGAAGGCAGGAGGAAAATGATAGCTCGTAAAGTCACAGTAACTGATCCTGCCCTCACACTGAGTGATGACTCCGAGGGGTAAAAGAGCCCCGAAGTTGCACATGACAAACTCCCTCGGGAAGCCCCTGAGCAGAGCGTAGAGGAAACCGGTGCCTCCCAAGGAGAGACTATTGAAACAGGAGCGAGGACTAGGGACCGGGCCAATGTGCAGGCGACTGCACAAAGATCCTCGGATATCCCCGAGATGGCGCATTCACCCTCCTTCTCTGAGACAACTCTGAAAGATGCCCAAGATGCTAGCATACACACGCCGAGCAAGGTGCCGGTCACAGCAGGAGTCTTCGAGGAATTTTTCGACGGGGTGCCGTCGGCTAATACTTTTGGCCTCGAAGTCCCCAGAAGGAGTCCCCCAGCCGAGACAAGTGGAGTATCGGCTGGTATCAAATTAGTGGACAAGTTCCCCGCACCGAGCTCAAACCCTGAACGGAGGAGGGTGATAACTTTTACTGTCCCTGAGGACGCCCGAGCGCTGGGCCCACCGGTAGGCATAGCAAGCTATCTCCACAGCTTGGTGACTGAGGAAGACCGGGCTTCAATGAATGTTGTGGATTGGGCTTGCCTATTCAATGAAGCTCAACAATCATTGAACAGGGTATGGTTTCTTATTTATTATGTACCATTCTTAGTGTTTTGACTTCGAGCCTGTACTGACAGTTTCTAATTTGCATTTCCCCTAGTCATCGGTGCTGTATCATGAAATGTTCCTTCGAATCAAGGAAGGAGTGGAACTGGAAAGGGATCGACGTCGGCGGCTTGAAAATCAGTCGTCAAGTCTCCGGGCCGAGTTGAACTTTATAAAGAAAGAGCATGCCTCTTGCGTTGATCGAATGGAGCAAATGGACAATCGATTGGACCAGCTCCGGTCCGAGCTCAACGAGGCAAAGGCTGAATCGAGCGGATGGAGAACCAAAGCCGAGCTTCTAGCTGTAGAGAAAACGGCTCTCCAGGAATAGGCCTTGGCAGCGCAAGAAAGGATCGAGGCCCTGCTCAAGGATAACGAGTTCCAACGGCTCCAATTTGAGTCGCTCAATCTTGACCGGGCGGCCCTAACCAACCGACTTCAGGAAGCACAAACAGAGAATGCTGCTACCAAGGCCAAAGCTGATGACTTAATAGCCCAGTATAAGGCTGACGCCGAGGTAGCTCACGAGCAATCAAAGGCGCTGATTGAATATACTCAATGCCAAGCTCGCCTTTCTGTTCTCGAGGAGCTCCAGGCTCGCGGCCTCGATTTTTCTTCTGATGTAGCAGAGGCATCGAAGGTCGAAGATGAGATGAGAAGAAAGACCTTTCCCGAAGAGTACGAGGATGGCTCGGATTGATGTAGTGCTAATATTATGTAGCCTGAATCATGTAAAGATCCCACTTTGTACAAAGACATTTTCTAATATATTTTGAGTTTAATCCTTGATTTTCATGCATCGAAATATCCTGCCTTAGCTAGGATTATAAATTGCAACCGACTAATTACCAGTCAGCCCGTCCTAAGCCTCGAAGTACGTTCCGAGCACATTAATAACCAGTTTGTCCTTAGCCTTGTTCAAAGCGATAACTAGTTTCGCCTTAGCCTTGTCCAAAACGATTTAAACGAGCTCTGATTTGCTCTGCTTTCAACCATTAAGCTTATAGGGATCGGGATCATGCCTTAGCAAAAAACTAGACCCTTACCAAATAGGTACGATCTTAACTTGTTTTGAAGTCTTGTTCTTTCAAGCTTCGATCAGATATGAGTTTTCAATTTGATTCGGCCTTGGCCGTAGATCGAGATTTCCAAGATCGATCTTAATTCCCTTTGCGCTTTATTAGCTTTATAAGGCCTTAGCCCGATTTGCCGGTTTAGGAGTTTTCCTGGTTAGGTCTTATCCCCTCCCCGGTCTCGAAGTGCGTCTTTCACTAATATCAATTACTGATAATGCGAAGATAATTAAATAAAAAGCCCTTAGGCTTGAAACACAATGTAGGCATCAAAAGACTTTGTTAATATTCGTGTAATTGTACATCTTCATTTGTCGGGGAGGAGGCAGATCGATCTACTCGGGTACAGCTCTTCTGACCGTTTGACCCTTACATCAATTCCTATCGATCTTTATTTAGGCCCCTCGAAGTCGAAGTAAATAAACGAACATTGCTGGAGTTTAACATGATTGACCTACGGTAGCACGACATACGGTTGCCTCATTAAAAACCTTGCCGTAAAACCCAATTTGGAAGAAAATCGGTCGAAGGGAAAAAGAGTGCAACGCGTGCTTTCAGCCCTAACACTTGGTGCTAACTTGCTCGATATTGATTTGTCCTGCATATGTTAGTACCGATAAACAAAGTGAAAAGAAAGTAAAGAAGGTGGAGTAAATTACCTTAGCAGTAGTATCTCTTTAAGTGGCTCACATTCCAGTTATTTGGCAGCTGCTTGCCGTCCAAAGTCCCTAGCTTGTAAGAGCCCTTCCCGGTGACTTTTAGTATAGTATAGGGACCTTCCCAATTCGGCCCCAGTTTCCCTTCGTTAGGGTCTCGAGTATTAGGCGTGATTCTTCTGAGTACCAAGTCCCCTGCATTGAAATGTCGAAGTCGAGCTCTCCGATTATATACCTCTCGATTTTCTGCTTCTGAGCTGCCATTCGGACCAAAGCAGCTTCTCTTCTTTCATCTAAGAGCTCAAGGCTAGTATTCATGGCTTCTAGGTTGGATTCTTCGGTTGCGTGCTGAAATCTGACGCTTGGTTCACCTACCTCGACCGGTATCAGTGCCTCGGTGCCGTATACTAAAGAAAATGGAGTGGCCCCGGTACTAGACTTTTCAGTCGTCCAATACGCCCACAAGACTTCGGGTAACATTTCCCTCCATCTTCCTTTAGCGTCAACTAACCTTTTCTTCAGGCTTCGAATTATAGTTTTGTTGGTCGACTCTACCTGAGCGTTACCGCTGGGGTGGTATGGAGTTGACAATATCCTTTTGATTTTATTGTCTTCGAAGAATTTGGTTACCTTACTGCCGACGAACTGCTTTCCATTATCGCATACGATCTCAGAAGGCAGTCCGAATCGGCAGATGATATGGTCCCATATGAAGTCGATCACCTATTTTTCTCTGACCTTCTCATAAGCCTGTACTTCCACCCACTTAGAAAAATAGTCATTCATAAAAAGGATAAACTGAGCTTTACCTGGTGCTCGAGGGAGTGGACCTACTATATCCATTCCCCACTTCATAAACGGCCACGGCGATACAACTGAATGTAGTGTTTCAGCAGGTTGGTGGATGATTGGTGCGTGTCTTTGACACCTACTGCATTTGCGTACAAACTCCTTGGCGTCCCTTTCCATATCGATCCAGTAATAGCCAGCTCGGATTACCTTACGAACTAGCGAATCGGAGCCCGAATGATTGCCACATGCTCCTTCATGTATTTCTTTTAAGATATACTCGGTGTCCCCGGGGCTGAGACATATAGCTAGGGGTCCTCCAAAGGTCCTTCTGTACAGGGTTCCATCCTCGGCCAAACAAAATCGGGCCGCCTTTGTACGTAATGCTCTTGACTCTTTGGGGTCATGCTGAACCTTACCAGAGCTGAGGTACTCTATGTATTTGTTTCTCCAATCCCAAGTCAAACTTGTCGAGTTGACCTCGGCATGACCTTCTTCCACCACCGATCTCAGCAACTGCACGACCTTTTTGGAGTCGATTTCTTCATCATCGACCGATGAGCCTAGGCTCGCGAGGGCATCGGCTTCGCTGTTTTGTTCCCGAGGTATGTGTTGCAGGGTCCATTCCTTGAACCTGTGTAAAGTGACTTGAAGCTTATCCACATACCTTTGCATACGTCCTTCTCTGACTTCGAACGTCCTATTCACTTGGTTGATCGCACTTGGCCTCGATTATTTTTGCTCCAAGGTTCTTGGCCAGTTCCAGACCTGCAATCATAGCCTCATACTCGGCTTCATTGTTAGTCAGTTTTATAGTTTTGATGGACTGTCTAATCGTGTTTCCGGTCGGAGGTTTGAGTACGATGCCTAGCCCCGACCCTTTCGAATTTGAGGCTCCGTCTGTGAAAAAAGTCCACACTCCCGAAGGAGTCCCCGGTTTAGTCATGAGTTCTTTCTCGACTTGGGGAATGAGCGACGGTGTGAAGTCGGCGATAAAATCGGCTAGTACTTGAGATTTTATCGAGGTTCGAGGTCGATACTGGATATCGTACTCGCTGACCTCGATAGCCCATTTATCCAGTCGGTCTGACAGTTCGGGCTTGTGCATGACATTTCTAAGTGGGTAAGTTGTCACCACGCATATTGGGTGACTTTAGAAGTATGGTTTCAATTTCCTAGAGGCACTCAATAAGGCGAGTGCTAATTTTTCTAAGTGCGGGTACCTGGTTTCGGCTTCTCCTAACGTCCTACTAACATAATAAATGGGAAATTGCGTACCTTGTTCTTCTCGAACCAGAACTCCACTTACCGCTATCTCCGACACGGCGAGGTAAAGATATAATAGCTCGCCGGTCTTTGGCGTACGTAATAGAGGCGGGCTTGAAAGGTACCTTTTCAGTTCCTCTAAGGCATGCTGGCACTCCAGTCCCCATGAGAACTCGTTCTTCTTTTTTAACAAATTGAAGAACCGGTGGCTTCTATTCGACGATCTAGATATGAAGCGCCCTAATGCTGCAATTCGGCCTGTCAGTTTTTGAACGGCCTTAACGCTGTCGATGACTTTTATATCTTCGATAGACTTAATTTTGTCCGGGTTGATCTCTATTCCTCTGTTCGAGACCATGAACCCGAGAAATTTCCCGGAGCCTACCCCGAACGCGCATTTTTCCGGGTTCAGCTTCATGTTGTACTTTTTCAAGATGTCGAACGTTTCCTGCAAATGACTAAGATGGTCCTATGCTCGCAGGGACTTGACCAACATGTCATCAATATAAACTTCCATGGTTTTACCTAGTTGGTTTTCGAACATTTTATTTACCAGACGCTGATATGTAGCTCCCGCATTCTTAAGCCCGAATGGCATCACATTATAGCAGTAAGTGCCATATTTAGTGATGAAGGATGTTTTCTCTTGATCATCCTTATCCATTTGTATCTGGTTATATCCAGAATAAGCGTCGAGAAAACTAAGAGTCTCGTGGCCAGCAGTGGCATCGATCATTCGATCGATGTTGGGCAAGGGGAAAGAATCTTTAGGGCATGCTTTATTTAGGTCCTTATAGTCTATACACATCCTAAGTTTATTCCCCTTTTTTCGGTACCACAACTACGTTAGCTAACCATTAGGGGTACTTCACCTCCCGAATGGACCCTATATTTAAGAGTTTTATTACCTCATCCTGGATGAAGGCCTGCTTGACTTCGGACTGAGGTCGCCTTTTTTGTTTGACCGGCCGGAATTTTGGATCGACACTCAGCTTGTGCGTCGCAATCTCCGATGGTATGCCTGTCATGTCTAAATGGGACCAGGCAAAAGAATTTTCATTAACCGAAAGAAAGAAAGAAATCTGTTCCTGAGCTCGGAATTTAAACCCGAGCCCAGGTATACCTTCCGATCGGGCGCGTCATGGCGGATCGAGATCTGCTCTAGCTCCTCGATTGTTGACTTGGTTGCGTCGGTCTCATCAGGGACGACAAAAGATCGGGGTATCCCGAAGCTGTCTTCATCAATCTGGTCCTGTTCACCTTCATCAGCCGAAGGCGGCTTTTGTGATTGCTATTTGGCCTTCTGTTGGAGAATGGTAGACTTTGGCGTCGCTTCTTCTACCGCGAACATTTCCCTTGCTGCATGTTGCTCTCTGTAAACGGTGATGACCCCATCGGCCGATGGAAATTTTAACATCTGATGCAAGGTCGATGGGACTGCCTTAATATCGTGTATCCAGGGTCTTCCGAGCAGGGCGTTGTACCTCATATCGCCCTCGATCACACAGAATTTCGTTGCCCTGGTAGTTCCAGCGACGTTTACCATCAGAGTTATTTCTCCTTTGGTTGTCTCCGATGCCATGTTAAAACCGTTGAGCACCCGGACCTCGAAAATGATTTGACTTGTTAGTCCCAGCTGTTCAACGACCCAAGACCGGACTATGTTGGCTGAGCTCCCGGGGTCGATAAGTACGCGCTTCACTCGAGTGTCATATACCATCATCGATATTACCAGTGCGTCGTTATGAGGTTGTGTAAGGCCCTCGATATCTTTGTTGCTGAAATATAGAGTCCCTTCCGTTGCATAGTCCCGTGTTCGTTTTTCTCGGGTAATGGATATTTTGGTACGCTTCAGTACCGGTACCTGAGGCGCGTCTGTTCCTCCAATTATCATGTTGATTGTATGTTTTGGCTCTCTTTGATCTACTGGCCTGTCCCTATTTTCATAGTGATTCTTTGCTCGGTCGCTCAGAAATTCCCGAAGATGCCCGTTCTCGAGCAACCGGGCTACCTCTTCTCTCAACTGTCGGCAATCCTCCGTTCTATGCCCGTGAGTGCCGTGATATTTGCATACAAGGTTAGGGTCCCTCTTGGCGGGGTCTGTTCGTAATGGTCTTGGCCATCTGGTGTCCTTGATGCGACCAATTGCTGAAACGAGGGTTGCTGAATCGACATTAAAATTATATTCAGACAACCGGGGTGCCTCTTGGCGATTGCCAGTTTTCTCGAAGTTGCCTTTTGGCAACGGCCTCCTGTTCCTTTGATTGGTGTCGTACCTGTGTTCCTGTCTCGGGGTATTATGTCCCCTCGACGCAATCCTTCGATCCTCTGGATACGGCTGATGCCTGTCTCGGTTCGTCCTTGGCTCTCGAAAGTTATCCCTTCGAGGTCGATCAAAAGTTTTAACCGTAAAAGTAGAGCCCGATGCAACCCCGACTTGGTCATCCTCGATCCTAATCTTCGACTGATATCGGTTGTGGATGTCTGCCCAGGTGATGGCCGGGTATTCAATCAAACTCTGTTTGAGTTGCCTAGATGCTGCAGAACTGCCGGTATTAAGCCCTTGGGTGAAAGCTTGCACGGCCCAGTCGTCTGTAACCGGCGGCAGGTCCATCCGCTCCATTTGGAATCGAGATATGAACTCCCTTAAAGTTTCGCTGTCCCGTTGCCTGACTTTGAATAGGTCTGACTTCCTCGTCTCGACCTTAATGGCGCCTGCATGGGCTTTGACGAAGGTGTCAGCGAGCATGGCGAAAGAGTCGATGGAATTTGGTGGTAAATTGTGATACCGCGTCATTGCTCCTTTGGACAGGGTTTCCCCGAATTTTTTCAAGAGGACGGACTCGATTTCGTCGTCCTCGAGATTGTTCCCCTTTATGGCACAGGTGTAAGCTGTCACGTGCTCATTTGGATCCGAAGTTCCATTGTATTTAGGAATTTCGGGCATGCGGAATTTCTTTGGAATCGGCTTTGGAGCGGCACTGGCCGGGAACGGCCTCTGCACGAACTTTTTAGCGTCCAACCCTTTCAACACTGGAGGCGCTCCCGGTATATGGTCTACCCTCGAATTGTATGTTTCAACTTTTTTATCGTTGGCTTCGATCCTCTTTCCCCTTGTCTCAACACGCTTAGTCAACTCCTCGAGCGTTTTGATAATCCCGAAGTTGATTCCTGAAGAGTTGTCATCCGGTTGTGCTGTATTTTTCTCATTTGGCTTGGTTGCCACCTGAGGAGGAATGTTTTCTGCTTTGCCCGGGTTCTGGATGCGGCTTTGTAATTGGGCTATGGCCGCTTGCTGAGCTTGTAGCATATCAAATATCATTTTGAGGCTAATTTCGTTTTCCCCACTTTGTTGCATACTCGAGTGGTTCTCCCCTCGAACACTGTGTGATGGGTCGGGCACCTGGTTAGCATCGACTGCCATTTGAGAATTGGCGTCGATTGGGACTTCATATCCCGGCATAGCATCGTTTTCGCCTTGGCGGTTGAGCTCGTTGCTGATGGGGAGTGAGTGCGACATGATCAATCTATAATCTAAAAAAGAAAAAAAAACAAAGGATTCTGCAAAGAGCAAGTGTAAAATTGTGTTTGAAAGAGGAATGTATCAGAAATTCACTAATATCCTTAGCCCCACGGTGGGCGCCAAACTGTTTACCCTTAAATCTGGATAACAATTGAATTTGTTCATAGTGCTAAGGATCCGTGAATCAATTTGATACAATGCAAAATATAATGTAAAACGATTAAAAGATAATAGGTAAAGGAAATAATCAAACCACGGAAATTGGATAGCTGGCGATGAAATACAAGAAATAGACAAAACTTGATGAGCAGTGTTAATAGCGATGAACAGTAATAATTATAGTATTTTTTTCTCAGAATGTGTTCCCTTTACAATGAAGGTTGAATGCCCTTCTTATAGGTAGATGAAAGAGCCCTAAATAAGGTAAAAGACTGATTACAAGGCAAATCCCTTTAATTACGGGATTGAATATCCTAGAATGGTGGCTTAACGTCTATAACGGTTGAGATATCTACTCCTAGCGAGATATCAGGAATCCGCGGGATATCCGGTCGAAACTAACTTCTTGTTCCGAAACATGTCTCGGTCNTTTGTAATTGGGCTATGGCCGCTTGCTGAGCTTGTAGCATATCAAATATCATTTTGAGGCTAATTTCGTTTTCCCCACTTTGTTGCATACTCGAGTGGTTCTCCCCTCGAACACTGTGTGATGGGTCGGGCACCTGGTTAGCATCGACTGCCATTTGAGAATTGGCGTCGATTGGGACTTCATATCCCGGCATAGCATCGTTTTCGCCTTGGCGGTTGAGCTCGTTACTGATGGGGAGTGATTGCGACATGATCAATCTGTAATCTGAAAAACAAAGGATTCTGTAAAGAGCAAGCGTAAAATCGTGTTTGAAAGAGGAATGTATCATAAATTCACTAATATCCTTAGCCCCACGGTGGGCTCCAAATTGTTTACCCTTAAATCCGGATAACAATTGAATTTGTTCGTAGTGCTAAGGATCCGTGAATCAATTGATACAATGCAAAATATAAAGTAAATGATTAAAAGATAATAGGCAAAAGGAAATAACCAAACCGCAGGAATTGGATAGCTGGTGATGAAATACAAGAAATAGACAAAACTTGATGAACAATAATAGTAGCGATGAACAGTAATTATTATGGTATTTTCTCTCTCAATGTATTGTGTTTTACAATAAAGGTTGAATGCCCTTCTTATAGGTAGATGAAAGAGCCCTAAATAAGGTAAAAAACTGATTACAAGGCAAATCCCTTTCATTACGGGATTGAATATCCTAGAATGGTGGCTTAACGTCTATAACGGTTGAGATATTTACTCCTGGCGAGATATCAGGAATCCGCGGGATATTCGGTCGAAACTAACTTCTTGTTCCGAAACATGTCTCGGTCGGTCGATGTCGGTCGTCCCATCTCGATTACTTCTGATGCCCATGCTCGACTTGCTATCTCTGGGTCGGGATGACCCGGTCTCGTATCATATTCGGGCCCGACCCCTCTCGATCAATCGATCGCACTTGACCCAATACAACATCATTTCACATTGTGAGATATGGGAAGAGTAGTATGTACGCAGATGTTACTCCTACCTTGTGAAGATAGAGAGGTTGTTTCCAATAGATCCTCGACTCAGAAAAACATAAGCTCTACATTTAATGAAAAGATAGACAAGAAGGGACAGCACCAGAAAACCATGTAAAAGCAGCATAAAAAATAACCTAATCTTTTATACTATAAATAGTCGGCAATATATATATATATATATATATATATGTATATGTATGTATGTATGTATATATATGTATATGTATGTATGTATGTATAATTGTGTATAATCCATATATACCGGCTAGAAAAAGTAAATATTGAATCTGGTTGGCTATTTGTGTAACAATCCCAAAGAAAATCAACTTTGTTAACTTACAAATTACTCTATACGTTCACATTTACTCGTACGTATTCTAAAAATAAATTTATATTTGTACTTGTCACTTTTAGCATATCAAGAGAGAAGATAATTTCTTTTTTCTAGTTATACCCACAATATTAATTAATCATTTTAAATTATTTTCTCAAATTCATTAAAAATATGTATCAAGTAATATAAATATTATAGTAAATTATGTACTTCATTTATTATTTCTTAAGAGATGTGCAAATTCGATAATCAACAAGTAAATATCAACAGAAGAAGTAGACTGTAATGCAAGTAGCTTAAATATTTTGGTCCATAAGGACACTTCAAATGTGCCGACTTTCTTAATTCATTGGCTTACAAATTAGACTATAATGCAAGTACCTTAGGAATATTTACCTTTCTTTTAAATAGAGAGGTGCATATAAGTGATAAAGGATGAAAAGTGCATGTTTTGAATATTTGTGTGTTAATTTTTGTGTGAGTTGCGGGAGTTCACATCGCTTGAAATAAGAATATGCTCATTATATGTTTCTTATGTGTAGGAACAAACTTATGCAGAAAATGATCAAATAGGAGAAAAAATTAGTGAAAAAAGAGCTAAAGAGAAAAGTTCCGGACAGCGAAGCGAGGTACACTTTGCCAGACCAGGACTGGAGCAGAAGAAACCAGCTTCTCCAATCCGAAATATGAGAAGGAAAATCCGCCCCATACAACCCTAGTCGTTATAAATACATCCTAAAACGTGATTTTGAATAGTGAGACACTACTTTGGAGAGAGAGAAGACTTTGGGGAGGCAAGAACACGCTAAGAGCAAGCAGGAGATGGATTCAACTTCACGTTTTTTCCTCTTTCTTCCTCTATTTCCATTATTGGTTATGAATGCTAGTGTTGTATTTTTACATACTAGCAAGGATAGCTAATTTCTTATCTAGGGTTTTGATGGAACTTCTTGGAGGATGAATTCTTATTACGTTCTTATATAATTGAGCCTTTGAATTTCTCTACTTGTTTAACTACGTGCTTATTTTCGTGATTGAAGAGCTCTCAATTGAATGTGCTTATTTAGTATGTATTGCTTGAAAAATGGTACACATTTAGAGAGTTGTCGAACAACATCACTCCTAACGTATGTGAGGAATCAATACGGAGAGTTTAAAGGTGGAATTAGGAATAACGAAACCTTGATGCGATCTTCGTGAGCGGTGAATTAGTGCCAGCTAGCGTAATTCGGAAGAATACGTCTAGTAAATTGTGATAGTAGCTCGGAAGAGAATTACGACATTCGAAGTACTCATGATCAGTAGAGAATACTTAGGCAAAATTATAAGAGACGTGGAGGGAAGGATTCCGAAAATTGGAGAAATCATAACTCTAGGCCGCCTTAATCTTGTCTTCAACTCTTAGTCTCCTTAGTTGATAATTTTACTGCTTTCTAGTATTTGTTAGTTAATTAGTTAGAAATATAAATCTCAATCTTTATACTTTAGAAAATTGTTCAAACTTGTCTTCTTAGTGGTAGTGAACAACTATAACTGAAGCCTTAGTTCTCTGTAGGATTCGACTCCGAACTTTTAGACCGGATTATATTTGCAGTGATCAATTATCCTTTTTAGGACTAGAGTCGGGCATGATGAATAAGGAATCCACCCAACGGAAGAAATGGTAAGACAATGAAGTATTTCAAATTTAATACAACTCTATGATAGTTACATGCATGTTGTCCATATAAAGTTGAAAATAATTACTTTAGAAAAAGATTAAAATCCAAAATTAGATTGAGTGGCAAGCTTGAATTGTCCACAAAAGCAGTAGGAAAGTAACTTGAAATTTCAGTTAATTTATTATTCCTTTTTCCCTTGACCGGGAAACAGTATAACAGAAAATTGAAGAAGTAATATTTTCGGTATTAAAAAAAATCATTAATAAAAGACCTGTCAGTTGTCATTTTATATTGGAAGTGCCCAGATGTAGTGGTGATTAAGACTGGCTAATGGTCCGGTCCGGTCACGGGCCGGAAATTTTTTTCCGGTCCGGTACTGTTACTGCGCAACAACCGGACCAATCCGGTACTTTCCGGTTCGGTCCTCCCGGTTCCAAATGGGCCGACCGGACCTTGACCGGTACCGGCAACCGGTCTACCGGTTTTTCCGGTCCGGTCCGGTCCGGTCCGGCCGGTCTACCGGTTTAATTTTGTTTGAAATATATACATTTGCACGCCACTGCTGACAATACATTACAATATTTGAAAAAGGAGACAAAAGAGCATAGAAGCACCAAATAATTAAAGTAGATGAAATGAGTAAATGAATATGAAAAGCACAAGGGAATGGGAACCTTTTGACCCTACTGTATTAAAAAGTATGCTAAAATAAAGTTGACGACTCCTTTAATTTACTAATGTTGAGTTGTTGACAGCTTGATTGCCCCACTTTATTTGTTTATGTCAGGTCCGGTCCGGTCCGGTCCGGTCCGGTCCGGTTCCGGACCATTTTCTTACCGGTCCATCCGGTCCAAAATTCCCAAACCGTTCCGAAACCGGTTTCGGCAACCCCTACTTTAAATTGGTCCGGTTCACACCGGTCCGGACCGGTCCGGGCCGGATTCCGGTCCGAAACCGGTCCGGTCCGGCTATAACCGGACCATTAGCCAGCCTTAGTGGTGATTAGGGACACATATGCAACAGTCCTCAGAGCTTCATCAAGTCGCATTAATAACCTATTTGGCAAAGCTTTTTTTTTTTAAAGTAAAAGCGTTTTTTTGTTAAAAGTATTATTTTTTTAAAAATTAAGATGTATGGTCAAGCTTTTGAAAGAAAAAAAAACTTTTGAGGAGAAGCAGAAGCAATTTTGAAGAAGCAGAAAAAAGTAGTTTATTTTCAAAATATTTTTTTGAAAAATACTTTTGAGAAAAATACACTTAGAAGCGGTTTTTTAAAGCTTGGCCAAACAATAATTGCTGCTCAAAAGTACTTTTCAAATTAATTAGTCAAACACAAACTACTTCTCACTAAAAGTACTTAAATAAGTTAATTTTTGCAGCTTGACCAAATGGGCTATAAGTGACTAAAATTCGATTAAAAATATTGGCATTTGACTCTTATTGGGTGCATTCCTCAAAAGTCTCTCAATTTTTTTTGTATGTATCTCTTTTTATTTTCCCCAACTTTGTTCTGCTCTATGTGGGATATCGCATATTCTGTTATGGCTGCTAAAATTGACAAAGCAACTTTAAATTGGAAGAATGGTAGCTAGGAGATTTTTTCTTTTCTTATTTTCCTTTTTATGACGTTACCAAGTATATATATATATAAAGGTTACCTGCATCTTAATTTAAAAGTCGCAGCACACTCTAGTCAGCAATCAAGGAACACAGACCAGTAATTGGTAACCATATAGCCCCCGAGTACTGGAATTGCTCTGCAAATGTCAAGAATTTTGCAATTGTTTGTTAAAAGTATGTAAAAGATTTAAATTATCTTTTCATCTAAAAGTTAATTTGCATGGCATCAATTTTTCTTTCATTGGTGAAGGTGAGTCGGTGGCTTAAATTTATAATGCATGTCAAGAATACTATTAGGCCAAGTTGAACTCAAAAACTATCTCTGAGCAGGGACATATGCACATGGATGGAAGTTGTGTCATCCGACACTGCTTTGCCAGAAAAAAAATATTAAGTATTTATACTAATATTCTACAAAATAAAATAATATATAATAATGTCATCGCTTCTTGATAAAGAATACTTCTTTGTTCGCCGGCCACGCTTATATTTGAACTTGTAAAGGTCATAGGTTCGAGCCTCGACCTAGGCGTTCTATTTTTTGAACATTTTTGAGCGAGTATTTTTGCTAAAAATTTAAGGCTAAGGAGCATTGAACTTACACCTCCCTTTGCAATGATATTCAACTAAACCGCTGGGCCAAGACTTTCAACTTATGAAAAAATGATATTAGATTGATAAGTTATGTGTCTTTTTTGTATTTTGATGATCTAACAAACTTTATGATAAGAACCAGATCGAGAACCTATTACACATCCACAACGTGCTCAAAAACAACAAGTCTCAAGTCTGCCACAAGTTCTAACAACTAGAGTCAAAGAGACGATAGAGGGAACAGATGGACATCAGTTCCCTTGCTAACAATACAAGTCAACTCCCACAACTGTAAAGTTGTTGCACTGTGTTCTCTGCACACACGCAACAGTGCAAACAATGCAGCTGTCACTTTATGAAGATGCCTTGTACCAAATAATTGCTTGCATCATCCAAGTGACATCACTTGTACATTATCAACATGAAGCAAGGGAAAATACAAACTTGAATAATTCGAAAACGATTAAGCTTCTCTCTCAAGTGTGCTGCCATCTCGGAAGTGACTTTGAGGCTTCAAGATCGAAGAACAACAGAACAAAGGACCAGTTTCCAGCACTGTATTACCATATGCCCTTAGTTGTGTTGTACCTTTGTTAGAGTGATCTATTTGTAATTCCTACTTAGCTTAGCTAGAATCATTGTGTAGGAAACCATTTGTAAAATCGTAAACCTTGTGTTTGTGTCTTGGCTAGAGTCAGTTTAGTTGTGAGCTTTGTAATAGAGTTATTACATAGAGGCTTGTAATAGAGTTATTACAAGTGAGTGAAGAATTAAGAGTTTAATTAGTCGAGTTGTGAGCTTTGTAATAGAGTTATTCCAAAGAGGCTTGTAATAGAGTTATTACAAGTGAGTGAGAGATTAAGAGTTTAATTCCTAGGTTACAATAGTTTGTAATATGAAGTTTGCTCAGTGGTGAAGTTGAAATCCTACGAGTGTAGGTCGTGGTTTTTAATCCCGCGAGCTGGGAGTTTTCCACGTAAAACTCTGCTGTGTCATTTACTTGTCTATGATTGTATGTGTTTTGTGGGAACTGATAGAGAACCAGGTTCTCTATACAGTTTGGTAGACCCTAAGTTTTTATCAATTGGTATCAGAGCAGGTTTTTTCTACAAGGCTAACACCTAGAAAGGATCCACATAGCTGCTCGACCAAACTTTGAAGAAGGCCAATCAACTTACAGACCACCAAGATTCAATGGACAGTATTACAGATGATGGAAGACAAGTATGCATGATTTTATCATGGCTGAGGATTCTGAGCTCTAGGATGTCATCTGCGATAGCCCCTTCGTTCCCATGAAGACCATTGGGGAGCCAACAGTGACATTTCCAAAAACAAGGAAGGAGTACAATGATGTTGACCGCAAAGCTATAGAGAAAAACTTCCGAGCAAAAAAGATCCTCATCTGTGGTATTGGTCCAGACAAGTATAACAGAATCTCTGCCTGTCAATCCGCCAAGGAGATCCGGGAAGCTCTCTAAACAGCACATAAAGGGACAACTCAAGTTAAACCATCAAAGATCGACATGCTCACTACTGAGTATGAACTATTTAGGATGAAGGACGATGAGTCCATTCAGGACATGCATACTCGATTCACCTCCATCATCAATGAGCTCCATTCTCTAGGAGAAATCATTCCAAGAAACAAACTTGTCAAGAAGATACTTAGTGTATTACCTGGCTCTTGGAAAAGCAAAGTTAATGCCATCACAGAGGCAAAAGATCTTCAAAATCTGACCATCAATGAACTCATTGGTAATCTGAAGACTTATGAAATGAAGAAGAAGAAGAAGGACCATGAAAGAAGAGAGCCCAAAAAGGAGAAGAACCTGGTCCTCAAGGCTGACAATAATGACTCAAGTGGTGAGGATGCTGACATGGCCTACTTGACAAAGCGATTTCAGAAAATGGGTCGCAAGAACAGAAGTATTGCAAAAAAGGGTAGCTCCAATAAACCAAGAGGTTATGACTTGTGTCATAAATGTGGAAATCCAGGACATTTCATCAAAGACTGTCATCTCCTCCAGAAAGACAAGTACAAGCACAACACAAACAAAGCAGCCATGAGGAACTCGGTTCCTGACAAGAGATTTAAGAGAAAAGATGCCGCTGATAATGTTATGAAACAAGCTTTTGCTGCATGGGGAGATTCTTCCAGTGAATCTGGGGAAGACGATGAACAAGGTGACACCTCCATGATGGCAGTTGAAAGCAAAGCAGCTGAATATGACTCTTATCTTTGCCCTGATGGAAAAATCTGACAATGATGATGATGACGTAAACTTTCTAGACGTTCAAAGAAATTTGAAGTCTTACTCTCAAAAGAAGCTTATATCCTTGGCCAATGTTTTAATTGATGCTTATCATAATCTTATAAATGATAAAAAAAATATGTTAACTGTAGAACTAGGAGAGGTAGACATGAGAGAGATGATCTGGTAGTTGTAGTGGTTGACCTAAAAGAAACCATTGAGGTTCTAAAGAGAGAAAAAGATGTTCTAACTGAAAGAATTAAAAACATAGAGCATGAGATAAATGACATGTTAGTAGTAGTTATGGATCTAAAAGAAATTATTGAGGAATTAAAAATGGGAAACAGTTCTGGGAACATCCAAAAGGGAAAGGAAGTTGCAAGTGAGGCACACATGAAGCTTGAACATTAACCCAAATTGGTGAAATCTAGTCTGTGTGCTGAACTTGAAAGAAACAGAAAACTTCAAGAACATCTAGGCAGAGTTAAAAATAACCTAGAAAAATCTCTAAAATGGACCCGGTCCTTTGATACAATCACTGGCATGTATACAAGAAATGGTGGGAACAAGCAGGAAGTCGGTTCCAAAAGGAAAGGACTCCTTACAATCCACATAGCAAGTATGTTACTGTCCCTGATAACTGGCTTTGCTCTCACTATGGTAACATTGGCCACTTTAAAGAAACCTGTAAGGTTAGAATTCAGTCCTAACAGAAAAAATAAGGTTTTTTTTGAAAAGGTAACTACTGCTAAAGAATTTGGTTCCTCCATTAAAAATGTATAATGCCTGCTTGGACAAAAAGAAGTATAATTCACCCTTTTCCACACTACAATGGACCCAAACTTGCTTGAGTTCCTAAGTCTAATCCTTAATTTTCTTGTGCAGAGAGCAGTGAAAGAAAGAAGCCTAAAATGGTATATGGATAGTGGCTGCTCTAAGCATATGACTAGAAGCATTGATGATTTCCTTTCACTCAAAGCCCTGCAAGGAGGGAGTGCGTCCTTTGGCAATGGCAAAAAGGGATTCATTCTGGGAGTAGGAAGAGTTGGGAAGTCGCTCACTCATTCAATTGAGAATGTGTACTATGTGAATGGCTTGAAATATAACCTACTAAGTGTCTCTCAAATCTACGACAAAGGAAACAAAGTGGAATTCTTATCAACAACCTGCACAGTCACAAATCTCGTGACTGGTGAAATGGTTCTATTAGCAAAAAGATTCAAAAATGTCTATGTTGCTGATTTTAAGTTTTTGCACAATGGGGATCTTACATGTCTGAGTGTTGTTGATGATGATGCTGATTTGTGGCACAGAAGATTGGGACATGAAAGCTTTTCATTGCTGAATAAGTTGGTCAAGAAGGACCCGGTCTGTGGGCTGCCCAAGTCAAGATTCAAAAATCACAAGGTGTGTGATGCATGTGTAAAAGGAAAGTAAGTCAGGACCTCTTTCAAGCCCAAGAATGAAGTAAGCACCTCAAAGCCACTTGATCTCCTTCATATGGATCTATGTGGACCTATGAGTGTGCCAAGTAGAGGAGGAAAGAAGTACATTTTTGTCATAGTTGATGACTACTCCAGATTCACATGGACCCTGTTTCTCAGAACCAAGGATGAAACCTTTTCAGTTTTTGTTGCATTCGTAAAGCAGATTCAAGCGAAGATGAGCCACAATACTGTAAGCATAAGGTCTGATCATGGCATAGAGTTCGACAATACAAAACTCGACAAATTCAGTGCTGAAAATGGTATAAGTCACAATTTTTTAGCTCCCAGAACACCCCAACAAAATGGTGTTATGGAGAGGAAAAATATGACTCTTGAAGATATGGAAAGAACTATACTAATTAACAGTGGCGTAGCAAAAGGCTTTTGGGCAAAGGCAGTCAACACGCGTGCTACTTGGTGAACAGGTGCATGATCAGGTCCCTCTTGAACAAAACCCCGTATGAAATGCTGAACGGGAGGAAACCCAAGCTAACCCACTTGGGGATATTTGGTTGCAAATGTTTCATTCTCAACAATGGTAAGAAAGCAATGGGAAAATTTGATGCCAAGAGTGATGAAAGAATCTTTCTTGGCTATTCATCACAAAGCAAAGCATACAAGGTCTACAACAAAAGAACTCAATGTGTTAAAGAAAGCATACATGTGATCTTTGATGAATCACATCACTTATGTGGGAAATATTCACATGATAAGGTTGATCAAGACGGAGAGCAGTCAAAGGCTCCTGGTGAAGTCATTGATATGGAAAATGGAAAGGCTGACATGATGAGTCAAGTCAAGGAATCCAATGAAGATGATGCAGCTGAATCTCCAGCTAATACAGAGGAACCCGGTTCCTCTATCTCAATAACTGAAGCAAAGAACAGAGTTGCTGATGCCGTGCAAGGAACTCCTGATGTTGAGCTGAGAAGTGGCTCTCACTCCTCCATTAATGCCAATAATGGATCCCATTTAGAGGAACCTAGGTCTTCTCACAATGAGATTCAAGTGTCTAACTGGAAGCACAAAAGTTCACATCCTCTCCAAAATGTGATCACTTATTCTTGACTCAAGGACAAGAAGTTCACTTGCCTTCTCAGCTTTCCTTCTCAAATTGAGCCAAAAAATACCAAGGAAGCATTGAAAGATGCTGACTGGATTACTGCTATGCAAGATGAACTCCATCAAATTCACCAAGCTTGTTTCTGAACACCTACCTAGTTCCTATAACAATACTTCTGTCCGAGAGTACAATCAAGAAGAAAGGATCAACTATGATGAGACTTTTGCCCCAGTTGCTCGAATGGAAGCCATCAGAATCCTCATTGCCTTTGCATCTCATATGGAATTCAAATTGTTCCAAATGGATGTCAAAAGTGCATTTTTGAATGGATATCTAAAGGAAAAAGTTTTCATGAAACAACCACCTGATTTTTAGTTTCATGAGCATCCTGAACATGCATTAAAACTTGACAAGGCATTATATGGACTGAAGCAGGCCCCTCGTGCATGGTATGAGAGGTTGTCCAAGTTCCTTCTTGAAAATGGCTTTACAAGCGGAAAAATTGACAACACCCTATTTCTGAAGAAACGGGGGAGGAACCTGCTCATTGTGCAAGTCTATGTTGACGACATCATCTTTAATGCAACAAATGATTCCTTGTATGAAGATTTTGCAAAGCTTATGGGAAACATGTTTGAAATGAGCATGATGGGGGAATTGAATTTTTTCTTAGGGTTACAAGTTAAGCAAACCCCTAAGGAAACAATTATAAGTCAGCATAAGTACATTAAAGAGCTCCTAAAGAGATTCGAGATGGAAAGTTTAAAGACCATTGATACTCTTATTGCCACTGCCACTCGTCTGGACATGGATGAACTTGGTTCTCCTGTGAACGAAACCATGCATAGAGGTATCATTGGTTCACTCTTGTATCTCTCAGCTAGTAGACCTAATATCGTATTCAGTATGGGATTATGTGCTAGATTTCAATCCAGTCCAAAGGAATCCCATCTGAGAGCTGCCAAGAGGATTCTAAGATATCTCAAAGGAACGCAGGACCTGGTTCTCTACTTTCCTTCAGGAGACAATTTCGACTTAATTGAGTATGCTGATGCTGATTACGCTGGTTATCTGGTGGATAGAAAGAGCACATCTGGCATGGCACATTTCTGGGATCGTGTTTGATTTCATGGGGTATAAAGAAATAAAACTATGTGGCTCTTTCAACTGCAGAAGCTGAGTATGTGGCAAGTGCCTCTTGCCGTGCTCAACCGCTAAGCAGCAACTGGAGGACTTTGGTGTCTTTTTTGATTGTGTGCCATTACTATGTGATAACACCAGTGCTCTCCAAATGACAAAGAAACCGGTTCAGCATAAGAGAATAAAGCATATTGATGTGCGACATCATTTTATTAGAGACAATGTTGAAAAAGGTCTTATCTGCATGAAGTTCTATAAAACAGAAGACCAAGTAGCAGATATCTTCACCAAAGCACTGAGCAGAGAGCAATTTGAAAAGAATCGATTAGCATTGGGGTTGATAAAATCAAACTGAGCCCCAGGTCCCTCAATGATTGGCTATGAAAGAATGAACAGGTAAAACAGCTAAAAAGTATTTTCTGGCAAGTTCTAACTCATCTCTATACGGTTACAGGTAAACACGCATCTCCAAATATTTTGGAGATAAATACCAATTTGCAACTACAGAGCAAACAAGTAGCTAATAACGGTAAAAGGATGAGGCTCACATTTACAAAACTAAGTCAGGGAACCTGGTTCCCTTGACTCAGGTTAGTAGTTTCTTTGTACTGTCATGCACATTTTTAACGGCTATAAAAGTGCCACGTCATTTAATGTTTTCAGTCTCTCTCTATCATCTCTTTAGAACTCAAACGTCACACCCGTTACTAAATGACCCGTCTACCCAGTAATTCATACCCATTTGTAACCAGTCCCTCACTTCCTCTAAATAACCCTAAACACTGTCTCTTTCCTCACTATCCACATCAAAGCCAAAAATTCCCTTTTCTCTCGCAAAGAAAACTCTCTTCATCTCGTGTCTTTACTTTCAATCTCCACTATGCCTCAAAATCCAGAAATTCCAAACACTTCCAGTATCGTCCATACTGTGTCTTTGTCTCACGATGCACTGGAGCGAGAGTCTGAGTCCCAACAGTTACCCAGTCAAAATTCCATACCAGACCAACAACCACCTGCTGCTTCCTCTCCACCCAATCGAGTTCTGGTTCTCACCACTATCGTAAGACTCAGAACCCCAAAAGGTTCGTTACTGCAAGCTCTCCTTCTGCCTCGCCAGAAAAAATAGCAGAAGACAAATAGTAGACAGAGACAAAGGACAAGAAGTTTCTAGTCAGAAAGTTGGGGAAGGTTCTGAGACCCAACAAGATGTGGTTCGAGTGGAGAAGTTTCAGTAGTGGCCGTTCCAAGCTTTGATCCGAATATTGCCAATCCTACAGGTAATGTTCCTCTTGTATCCTCTGAATTTATTTTGGGGTAAAATGAGCAAGAAGTCATTGAGAACACATTACTAATTGCTACAAAGGGAGGTTTGGTTGGTGGTTATGAGGGTGATAATGAGATCATTGTATCTTAGGGGGAAGGTGAAAGTCACAAGGATTGTAGGGAACTGGTGCTCTTTGAGAATTTGGCACCTGACAGTACTACTGGAGAAACAACAGAAGGACCTGATCCCTCTGCCCAAGAAGAGCATGCTACTCCTACTTGGGATGAGACCCCTTGCTCCTCAAAAGAGCCGTAGGTCAGTATTGATCCTTCTCCTTCTCCTCACTTCGATGCTGAGCTGTTGAACTTTGTCATTCTTGAGATGAGATATCTATCTGAAAAGGAAAATGAAAATAGTAAGGAAGACTATGACAATGTGACTGTAGCTAACTTCATTGCTGCTAGAAGTGGAAGGGTAGCTCCTAAAGAGCCTACTCTTAAAATACTTACAACCAGGCTGCAAAAAAAGGAAGCCCTTGAATCTATTCTAAAGTAAAACAAAGAAGAGAAGAAAAGGAAGAGGTTGGTGAAAGGTGGAAAGCTAGTGAATGAGGAGGAGGAAGTGCTTCCAGCACTTGTTGTTGATATCGACAATGAAGAGGTGAATGAGGAACCCGCTTCCTTAATTCGTAAGTCCTCTAAGAAACCTGTGATTCCAAAACCCAAGAGAGAGTCATATGTGAAAACTGTGGATGTGAAAAATGTAGAGGGAGAGAAGTCTGGTGAGAAATCTTCTAAGAAGTCTGAAAAGAAGGAGAAGAATGTGAGGAAGTCTATGAAAAGAAACGTTGGTGACACCGAGGAACCTGGTTCCTCCAAGAGAGCTAAAGTGATTGTGCCAAAGGATGAAGGCAGAGAAAAACTCAGGAAGCAGAGGGTACTGTGGGGAAGAACTCTTGCTCCTGACATTCTTGACATGACAGGTATGCGTCAACTGGTTGATATTTGTGAGTTTCAAAAGTGGACACACTTGTTCACCAATGAGAGACCTAAGGTGTATGAGGAAGAGGTGCGTAGCTTCTATGCATATATGTCTACAGTAGAAGATGATAACATTTTCTTGAAGGTCAACAGAGTAGATTTTGTGATGGACGAGGCTGTGTTAGGGAATATTTTGGGAGTGCCTACTGAAGGGATTGATGGTAGGCTATAATTGTGTATTTTAGTCACTTATTGCACTATAATTCTCTGCACTTTATTCATGTTTGAGCTTTATTGGTAGTGGTTTGCACTTATTGCGTGTTTTATGCCTTGTAGGAGTGATTCCGAGCTATGTATATGTTGTTGAATGAATTCGAGTGATTTGGAGCTTTGAAGTCTGAGTAAAAGCCCAAAAAATCAAGTCGGGATCGTGTTTGGGGGTTAAGGACCAAGTGTGGACGTTAAAAATCGAAGTTTGGTCCGTACTCTGAGAATTCCCCACTACCGCGGCGTGTGGGGCACTGCGCTAATACAATCCTCTGTTTCCTGTTAGAAATTAGCTCTCTGGATTTCCTCACTAATGGCCCGCATGGCGCGTCGCCCCATGCGGCGATCCTGTGTATTTTTTACAGGGTAAATATCCTATTTCGGCTAGGAAAAGATGATTTCGTTTAGGCCTGACCCTACTTGGTATAAATACATGGAAAAATGTTATTTTCTGGACTTTTGACACATATTCAACCTAAGGGAGGCTAAGGAGGAGTTGGAAGAACACAAGCACAAGGATTTCATCATTCCTTCCTCACTCAAGACATGAGTTTGGATTGAATTTATGTTTTCCTCTACTTTAACTTTATTTGTGATGAATTTCTCCATATTTATGGAGTAGTTCTCCTTAGGGTTTGATGGATTTGGTGTTTTGATGATTGTTTGTGGATTATAACTCTAATTTTATGTATTGAAACGCTTTTGGATGATTTAACTATTGCATCTATATTCACTTGTTCATGTTATCGAGAGAGGCATAACTTGTGATATCTTTGTATTATATTGTTGGTTGAGTTCATTACTTCTTCTTAGTAATCGAAAGAGACTAGTTGAATCGTTTATTAAACCTAGTTAGGAGAATAATCGAAAGAGGTTTTCCTAAAGACCAATCCACTACGTATTCTTGCATATCTTCACGTGCTTAAATTGGTTCATCTTGTGAGGTTAAGACCTAAACGATAGATGAGTTTTCGCTGAACGTTGAACTAATAATTGAGTGAATTCGAGATACTCACTTGAACATTAGAAGTGAATTATCCAGAGTTAGATCCCAAATAATTATCTTGCACCTATTCTATCAACCCCTATTTTCTCTCACTGATAACTTCCTTGCTTATCTTTATTTCGATTGTCATTAGTCAATAGCTTTAGACTCTTAGTTAATTAGAAATCATAGAAATCTCAATTGTTGATCAGCTTGAATAGAAACCAAGCTAGAAACTATGAGAGTACTGTTTAAATCCAATCCATGTGGATACGATATTATACTATACTATATTTGATTAGCGAGCAGAATTTAAGTGTGTGTTTCACGCTTGTCAAATTTTGGTGCCGTTGCTGGGATTGGCAATCAATAGTGTTCAAAGTAGTTTTTGGTGCTAATTCAGGAATTAAGTTTTAGTTTTTTTTTCTTTTCTATTTTCTTTTCTTTATTAGTTAACTTCTTTTCAAGATTTGTTTGTAGTACCTAACAAGTTGGAGAAGATATTATAGATATTGAACTCTAAATGCTGTGAAGATAGAGTACAACCAGCCTAAGAAAACGGTTGAAGAGTTAGCAGCTGAACATTATCAGCGGTCTGCTATGTGTTTTAAATACGGTGGAAATCATCTACGGGTTGACTGTCAAGCAGGTATGTATTCTTCCTATGGTTCGTATTTTGAACAGTCTCACTCTGTTTCTAGTCCGTACAGGTACGAGGATTCATATAGGCACAATTCTGACTCTGCTTGGGATGAATACCCTTATTATGACTGGAATGAAAGCAAAGCGGGACAACCAATTTAAGAGGAGAATGGTAGTTTAGAAGTGCTTATGTATAGGTTCATGAATAGTGTTGAAGAAAGATTTATGCAAAGTGATGAAGCCATTCAGAACCAAACAACGCAAGTGACTTGAATAGTAAGTATACTTTCAGAAAGCTCATGGCATTGTGATACGGAATATATGAATGAGATACCCTGCGAGAATGAGCCTGCCCAAGAGGATGAGTGTCTACAGAGGGAGATTTCCAAGATACAAGAGGACATTGATCCAACTGAGATGATCGAAGATAAGGCTTTGGTTGAATATAAAGTGAGGGAAGAAGAGTTCAAACCTGATGCAAATAAATTTGATCAAGTGTTATCAATGCCATCTATGAACAAGACAAGAAAAGGCGTTGGTTAGCCTTGGAGAAGATCCAAGCGTCCATAAATCTTGCTGTTGACGAATCTTGGGTATATTTGTGTTTATGTTGTATTATTGTGTAGTTATTGAAGACATTAATTCTTACTTGTTTGGTCCTGCGTGACTATTTCTTAAACTTAGCCAGATTGTGGCCTCTTTGTTAATTAGTTGTTTCCTAGTTGATTTAGGCTAACTAGTTATTCTTTTCCTAGTTGATTTAGGTAAAGGCTCATTCTATATAAGCCTAAACACTTTATTATTTTTATACCTTTTGACATTATTATCAATCAAAAACCGGCAGCACATTGCTCCCAAAATCGTGTGAATTAACTTGTCCAATTTTGGTGTGATTCAAAATTGAACTTGTTCCTTTGTTTGATCGAACAGTTTGCAAGACCATTGTTGTCTTGAGGGTTGTTCGTATAGTAGAGGTACTCCGTGAGTTCATCAAGAAGGTAAGTAGACTAGTTCCTACTTGTTGTCTTGATAGTTCATTGAGCGTCTTGCTTCTATCTTTTGTTTTCTTATTTCCGCGTTTAATATTGCATCAGTTGGTATCAGAGCTTGGAAAGGGTTTGTTTCTACAATCCCAATCCTGTTCTTCGTGCCTTAGTTTTAGGTTCTAATTCTTAAATTTCGTTTTTCAAAAAAAAAAAAAAGTGAAAAAAAAAGAAAAAAGAAGAAAAAAACGTGAAAAAAAAAAAAGAAAAACCAAAAATTTGTGTTGTTGAAGTTCTTGAAGAGTTTTACGTTGTTCTTGAAGAGGTTCTTGAATCCTCAAACGTTCCTAACGAGATTTTCTTGAACTTTAATTTGTTGTTCTTGAAGATTTTGGTTGAAAAACGTGGGAGAGGGCCTAAGAAGTGTTAGGGAGGCCGAATTTGAGGAGGAGAATAGGAAACCCTAAGTCTAGTCCAAGAAGGAACAACTCCTAATCCAAAAGGGAGAAGTTTCAAGGAGTTGAAATTCTATTTGGACAAGGAGAGGAGGGGCTAATTTGTGTTGGAAAAGGAAAGGGGGGGGACCCAAAATCCTAAGGACTAAGGAGAAAGGATTGGTCTTCTCCAAACTAAAGTGGGAAAGCTTCTAAAATTTCCTTATCTCTTCAATTTCGAAATTCTTCTTAATTTCACTACTTCTAATTAGTAATTCTTAGGTAATTTCCCTACTTAAGTAATTACTAATCTTTGAGCTTGTAGGACCTCGTGCTAAAACTCAAAATTTCTACTTTCGTAGATAATTCTTGGCTTCTTGTGCTTACTTAAATAGTTGTCCGCCTATCGAGTCACATAACTTCACTCACCCCGAAGAAAACTACTGATCTTGTGAACTTGAAAGGTCGCTAAGGAACTTGGTCAATGTCAAGAAAAATGAGAGGAAAATCATCCTTATACAAGAGCAACGAATAGTCTTAAAATTCGAGAGGAAAATTGAGAAATGAAAGAGGAAAAACTGAGGCAAGATTGAATAAACAAACTGAATGTTTAGAGGGTGATCCTACCATGCTCAAAACTTATTTTGCTGTATAATTTGTTTATGATTATATGTACATTAATTTAGAGTACAGGAACCAAAAATGCGAACTTGCATAAAGCTAGGGATGAACAGTAACTCGGTCGTGCG
>MCJB01050836.1:0-28235 GCA_002018475.1 Nicotiana obtusifolia | reverse complement strand
GAGGGGATTTATTTATAGTTTTTCAAAAGGTTAAACTAGTAAATAATAAAAGTGTTATTTTTCAAAAAAATACCCAACAAAAGGAATATTCTTGCAAATTAGCCGTTGGGCAACGGTCAAAATGGCAGCTGACTGTTGCCAACAGTCAAGATTATAAAAAAAATGAGCTAGCCGTTAAACCGATCCGATTAACCGGTTCACAAATGACAAGACTTTACCTGGTTGTACCGATCCGGTTAACTGGTGCCAGTTCCCGTCAACCAGCCCTGCCCGAGTCCCCTTACCATCGGTCCGATCAGGTCAGGGCTGGTCTGGAATCGGGCCAGCCCAGTCCTTTTGACACTTTTAATCCAGAGTTAAGAATTTTATTTATCAGTATTTGTACGACCACATTACACTTAATTTTGCTAGTAATACAGGGACAAGCTGAAATCTTTTGAGATTGTTTTATTTTAGAGAAACAATTTGGAATTGGCCGGTCTTCGAAATTAATGAAAGTTGTTAATCAAAAGTGCAAAAAATATGTATATTATATGTATAATATATATATATATATATATATATATATATATATATATATATATATATATATATATATATATATTTCGGCTATTGTTTTTGGGAGCGGCTAAAAGTATACATTTCACTTTTTATTAGGAAATGAAATTTTTATTTTTAAACAGAATGTACTTTTGTGTTTGTTGGAATTTTTTTTTAATAAAATTTATGTCATTTCTCGATATCTCTAATTAAAGGTAGAGAGATCTCATTCATCTTATTATTTTGGTCTTACTGTATTGGTGGTGGTAAAAACTTATCTTATTTACACTAAATCATAGTTATAAATATACAGTTTCATCTTAATTTATATTCAATTAGTATAAATTAATATAATTTTGTGTAAACATCCAAAGCAAGTAGCGTAAGTTCTATTCTTTGGTGTTTGTAGGAAGTTCCTAGTAATTTTGGTTTATAGTGTTTCTTTTTCTTATTTTGGTTTATAGTGTTTCAAGAACAAAATAAAGTCGGATTTAAAAAAAAAAAAATGATTTGGGTTTCCATGAATCAGATTAAAATATTATATGAAAATCAGAAATTATCCAGAGAGAATTACACAAACCAAAGAAAAGGAACTGACAGAAATATTCTACCAAAACTCATTTTCAGAAATTAACCCAAGCAAACGTGTATATTATATATTCTCCGAAACTAAATCCTTGTATTCTTCAAAACATTTTTCATTATACAATAGCAGATTATACACTTTACATAAAATTGCAAGTGCCAAATTCCAAATTGTTAAGCTATTTCATTTTACAGATAAGTGTTTATTTTAATTACAATCCCTTAAATTCAAGTTAATGGATCACCTATATTATGAAAACGATTACACCGATATTTTAAACATTTAGATCAACGATAATCACTGAATAATGATATACAGTAAGCGTGCAAATTAAACTGATCTTTTGATGATTTGAGAATCTACCTATATAGGTAGGAGATATGTATCATTTGACAATAATTTAACTGTTCTTCTCATTTTGTAGACTTGCGCTTTCAAAAGTTAACTACATGAAAAAACAAAAACAATTCAGACATTTGATTATGACTGCCAAAGATTCACGTTAACATACTCAACAACACACAGATCAATTGCAACACGATCTAGATTGAACAAAAAAGACTACTTCATGTTTGATATGAAGAGAAAGGTACTTATTGGTGATACCTACTAGTTGGGAATAGGCGGTGGCTCCAAAGGGTGTCAACCACACCCTTTCATGGGGAAAAATTAAGAGGATTATTATTATTATAATAATAATTATTATTATATGTGTAGTTATTTATTTTTTTAAATTTTGCTTTACTTTGTTTTGATAATAATGATGATATGAGTTGAGCTTATAGAAAGAAATAATGATTCATATTGCCAATCCAACTTGTTCGGGACTAAAACATCATTGTTGTTTATCAGTGGTGGTAGCAAAATGGTTAAAAGAAAAACAGTCATCCATCTATATTATCCATTAAAAAATGGGTTGGATAATGAACTTTTTAAAAAAACGGGTCAAATATGGATAAGAACCATATATAATCCACTTAGAAAATGGATAACCAATGGATAACTAATGGGTTTCTTTTACATTTTAAGCCTCAAATTGGAGGTTTTCAAGTTTTGGAGATTAGGAATTCTCTCAAAAGTGATCATATTTAAGAAGTCATGGATCCATATTATCTGTTGGTTAACCCGTTTTTTATTAGTATTAAATATGGGTTGAATCGAATAATTTATCCATTTTTGCATTACCCGTTTTCAACCCGCCCTTTTGCCATCCCTATTTATAAGTAACAAAGACATCATGTTTGCCTTACAAGAGCATCTCTACAGTCAAATGAGTCCAGAAGAATGAAAAACTATTATATAAATCTCACCAAGAGTCTGATTGGGAAGCCACCTAGGAATTGGATTTGGGTGTTTGGATGTAATTACACGGTTTGTCATATTTGTCCGGTCAAGTAATTACTAGGCCAACATGGAATTAGGTGTCATTACACTCTCCAATTCTCAAGGAGGGGTGAGAATTAGTGGTAATTTCAGTGTGCAATTACAAGGTTAATTTTTAATTTCTTTCCTTTTTGTTTTTATTATAATTGTTTTCTTTATAACTTTTATTTTCATTATTTTAATTTTTTTAATTTTTAATTTTTAATTTTATTTTTACGCTTAAATTTCTTTTTTAATTTTAAAATATATTTTCTTTGTACATTATTTATTTTTTATTTATCTATCTTTACTTCTTGTGATTCCATGTAATTGCTCGTATATTTTATTTCTTATTTGTTCTATTTTCTTCATTTAGCGTAACTGTGTTATTATTCTATTTTTTCAAACTACACCTCCTAATACTACAAAATAATGAGTCATTAACAAACTTGACATATAATGCGTGATGTCATTAAAGTAGAATCTTGTTGTTGAATGAGGTTATAAACTTATTATATTTTCTAATCTTAAGTTGTATTGGAACTTATTTTTATTATATTGGAATTTAACATATGTAAGTTTTTTTGGGGAGGATTTTGAACTTGTGTTATATGTATGGTTCCAATTTATTTTTTAGTTAGAATTGATAGATTAGTTTTGTCAAACATTTGCATAATGTTATGAAATTATATTATAAATATTAATTTATTTTATCACTCATGCATTCCATGATGTTCTTACAAAACATATACTTTTAGTTTTTATAATTAATTAATTAAACTAAATATTATTAATTTAGAAAATATATATCAATTAATTTTACAATATTAGTTATAAATATATGATGATTAATTAGTGTATATTCAAGAAAAAATATGCATCTTAAATACCAAATCTAATATCATTTATACTTATAAAAAATCATTTATTATATATTTATTATATTAACTTTTAAATTTCGATAATTACTTCATTTAAAATTTAATCTAGTTGTGTAATTACACTTGTGCAACCAAACAGTACGCTTGTAATTACAATGTAATTACGTTATGACAAACAAACAGATCGTCGTTATTATTAGGATAGTAATTATACCAATTCCAAATTGCCGAGTGACTCTCCTTGCATACCCCAAATAAAGTAGGTAGGCATTGAACCAAGGAAAGTCCAGAATCAGTTATTATACAACAGCAAAAAAGACCAAAATCCAGAATCAGTTATTATACAACAGCAAAAATGACCAAAATCTAGTAAGTTACATAGCAAGAGTCACTGAAGAGCTAAGGTTGAGCTGTTGCTGCTACTACTACTACTCTACTCATCATTTAGCATTACCCTTTCCTCCACTGTTTCCATACAAGCGGAAAAGACTGAAGGCAGAAATACCAGAGAGGACGATCATGCTAAGGCTCGCTATTACAGAACTTGCAACGCCTTCACCAGCTTGGTTACAATATTTACCATACATATCGCAGAGTTTCATCCATTGTAACTCTGTTTGACCTAACTTGGAAAATACTGCCGACTGTGCTGCTGCTGCCACCGCAGCCAAATTCAAGTAGGCCATCAACTGCACACACCGGAAAAAAGACATCAATTATAAATAGGATTTACCTAACATTGATAGCATTAAGAACTTTTGCACTATCGGTGTATTTTAATTGATTATAGCATGCTCTATTTTAGTTACCAAATTATATACACAATAACCGGTTCTTATAGGTCATTTTAACCTGATGATATCAAAAAACTGTACCCCGTCAGTACACAGAGGCTAAACTCTTGTAAAACTGGTATTAGTGGAGCAAAATATAGTCAAAACCCTGAGATTGAGTAACAATAACCAAGACACGTTTTTGAATTTCAATAATTACAAACACCTCCAGAAGGTTGAAAGGGTATAGTTTGAGTATTCTGTTGAAAAGAAAAAGTAAAAAACTGAAAAAGATAGTTATATAAGCATATGACCATTGAAACTACCCTTCAAAGATGGCCAACAACATGAACTTCTGAACTATTGGATTTGAACAGGAATTAACAATCACACATAGTGGGGTATGGGGAGGGTAGTGTGTATACAGACATTACTCCTACCTTGTGGAGATACAGAGGTTATTTCCAATATACCATCGGCTCAGGAAAGCATAAGCACCCCATTAATGGAAAAAAAAACAACAAGAGACAACAACGAGAAGCCATGGAAAAGCAACATAAATAACAACAAGATAGTAAGATGACCGAAATGAAAGATTTGACTAATCTCTATAGATGTGACAGGATGCTTTCTTTCATTTATTTGAGGTGTGTTTCATGTCTGAAGGTTGACGAATTATGAACTATATAATGGTTTATCATAGTGTCTGACACAGGAAAGCAATTCATGCGCGAGACACCAGCTCTCTGATAACTTCTGGAGTTCTCATTGCATTCTTAAGTTAAGCATATTATGTTTCAAAACCAGTCATCCAAAATGCATTATTGCTACATTCAGTTTAGGAATCCTTTTCCTTTTCAGATCACAAGTTAAGACAGTGGCTTAATCTTGATCCCAAGAACTAATAGACTAAGAATTTACCCTTAATAGATGACATCAGATTGTATTAAATGGGAAGAAGACTTAACCACACCCCGGTGTTCACACCAAACAAATAAATGCGTGACACATATTTGGACATAAACTTTTCCCACTTAATATAGTTAATTAGTATATATTCAAACCTCATTTTATCACTTAACAATGATAAGTAGTACGGTTTGGTACAAACACCGAGTGTTAGTAAACATTTTGCTTAAACGCCCACCAAGGGGGAAATATTTTCTAGGGAAAGGCCGTAAAAACACCTATTTTCTGCCAAGTTAAAACCCGCACACATTTGTTGGTAAGGGTAGATTTAGCGGACAAGATCTTATGGGTATAAAACATGCAAGAAGTGCCTCTTTGGCACTCCAATTTGTAGAAAAACAGCTAGAGACAAGTAATAAACAAATTTTCTAATATGGACAGCATTATCCCATAATTTATATGCAGAGAAGGATGCAGTAATCGCTTCTGCACTGATTTCCCCTCGGTACTTAGTTATCACGAAACATGTAGTAAAATGTACTAATTGAATTCGAAGCATTCAGAATCAACCAGTCTACTAAATTATCATGACATTCACTTTTAAGTAGTCGCACATGAAGGACATACATAAGGAGAATGGCAACCAATTCCATACCATGTCTGAGGTTTTGCATGGACAAGAAAATATCAATAATACTTCCTTACGTTTGGGGGTTGGTCTGAAATAGTCCTTTAAATATAAAACCTCAGCAGTGTTTACCAAAACTGAGTGATTTTGGTCTCAGTTATACTTAAAACACACGGCGTTATTTATATATCACGAAATGGACTTCTCAAAAGCACGTGAACCATTAAAAACTGAAGAAAAAATCCGGATGGAACTCTCCCAATTCATTTCCCTTAATTTGTACCCTAAGAAAAACAAGATCAGCAGCAGAAGCAGGCAGACACCAGAAGAAACAACAAAATTAAAAACCATATAATTGGGAGGAAATGAATCAAGAGAAGTTCATCTCCATGGTTCTATTCAGTTTAAACGACTCACGTGCTTCTTACAACCCAAGTTTGCGATACACAACTATTATCGTGTGTTTTAAACATAAAGAGACAAAAAGTGCTCAAGTTTGATAAACATAAAGAACTAGAACTGCTCAAGTGTATATTTTTAGAGGATTACTTTAGACTAACCTCCAGAAATGCAGGGTAAGGCTGCGTACTATTTATGGAGCTTTGGAAAAGCTCTCTTGTTCTAAAGTTTAAGTTAACTTTTGGAATATCAAATTTTTTATTTAAAAATAAAGCAGAATCAAAATGAACCCTTTTTACCTGATCACCAGAAAAAATAGCCCAAGCCAAGGGCTTATTGAAAAGAACACTTCCTCTAATCATACTCAAAATGCACCTTATAACTTGAACCAGTGAGTAAGCAGCAGCTAATCCATTAGCTATCACTAAAAATCTGCAAAAGAAAAGAACAAAAGTTCAAACCTTTAACAAAGTTCAAGTCTTTAACATTTAATCTTTGAAGGGAGAAGAATCAAATATACTAACCTACTATATAAAATATCTTAATTTTACCATCATTACATTTGGGACCATTTATACCCTCATCGTTGGTACGAAAAAGTATAACTGGAGGGTAATTTTAAACCACAGTCAAAAGTAAGAGTAAATTTGAACCCTTTTGCCAAAGTATTTAGCACGTAAAATCCACCCAATCCACACTAGACTCGTTAAAGTCAAAAACAAATTCGAGACAATTTGCTAAAGAACAAAAGTATGTCCGGCTCTGTCCGTGCACAAAGTATCTCGCGTTCACGCAGGTTCGGAAAAAGGACGCACCTCAAGGGGTGGGATGTAGACAATCTGCCCTAATGCAAGCATTAGTCGTTGCTTCCATGGCCCGAACCCGTAACCTGTAGGTCATACGGAGACAACTTTATTGTTGCTCCAAGTGCACTAAGCTCCCGCTATGAGCGGGGTCGAGGAAGGACCGAACCTAAGGGTCTATTGTATGCAGCCTTACAGCTGGGTCACACGTGACCTCCTGGTCGACAACAACTTTACGCCAACGCTCTCTCCTTCACTCCCTTTCATAAACCGATGGTAAAATTAAGATATTTCATACAGTCAAGGAGTAAATTTGGACATTTTCCTATCTTTGAATTACAAGCTAAACAACCACACACAAAACAAACAGAAAAAGAGAGCAAAAACCACTTACACAAGAGATTTCATATCAGTGAAATTAGCCTTTTTCCGAATTGAGAATATAACTCTAACTTGACTATCAGTACCTATAAGAACAGCAGCAAGAACTGCTAAACCACAAATTAAACACCTTAATATCAGCTCAGCTAATCTCACTCTCTTATCAATTACCTTCAAATTACTCCTATGATGAATTGGAACATTCCCTGGGCTTACTCCAATACCCAAATAACTCATGGTTTTTACACTAAGCCAATTGCCCACAAACTCACAAAAGTTAGAAATTTATTTGTAGTTCACAGGAAAGTTTACGCAACAGTACAAAAACATCATTGCCCGTGCCACTTATATATAGGGAAGAACCCCACTAAGCTTTAAACTTTTAGATATTTTATCAGTACACATTTTTGGTGGTAGATTTTATTTTAACTTTTTTGGGCACTATTATTAAATTACCAGATTTGTAGTGATTGAGCTTAAATGTAGCTCTGCTGCACTGTGCCAAGTGCCACGTGTTACTACTAGTTAGCGGATTTAGCTTCACACAACCAAAATATGTAAAAGAAACTAAGGGGTAGTTTGGTATAAGCAAAAATAATTCTGGAACAAAATTTAATATCGTCTTATTCCTTGTTGAGTTATTAATTATGGATAAGTTATTTCATGATTAAAAATAGTATCGGGACAACTAATACCTTTCAGAGGGTGAAAAAATAATCCCAAGATAAAAATATTTCTGAATTAATACAACATACCAAACAATCAATAAGAAATAATATCAGGATAACTAATCCCAACATAACTAATCTCAGTATAATTAATCTCAGCATAACTAATACCACGATTTCTCTCTTTGTTTTAATTTATATGACACAATTATGCTAATCAATAATCAATTTGACTTATTTTTTAAGCTAAATTAAATTAGTTTAATTCAATATTTTAAAATTAAAATTTAGATTTCAAAACATTGAAAAGTATTATAAATTATAATATTGCTCATGCCAATTTAATTAAGAAAATATATTTCAAAATATTAATCAAACTTAACGCAATTTAAATCTTAAATAATAAAGAATATTATGTAAATCGAAACGGATAGTGTAATAAATATTGCATTGAATGAGAGCAATCTGACATGTGGGGTTGAGCAATTAAGGGCTAGGTTGGGAAAGAAAACTTGAAATTTAGGACTAAATTTTATGGGAAGAACCTAACATGTTTCTTGTCCCAAGATAATGCTTGAGAGAGATAGGAGTAGGGTGAGCCTTTAATTCTCTTAATTCAGTGGTAGGTATAGTGGAATTTATGATTGACCCATTTCTTTGTTGATGAATAGCAAAAGGGACACAAGTAGGTGGTTCACTTTGTTGTTTTAACTATAACTTCTTTATATCTTTTTTCTTTCTAAGTTTTTGGTAACAAATAATGTAATGTGGACCTAGTTTGGATAACTTAAGGTAAATTTTGAAAAGCCTAAAGTTTCCAAATGAATCAAATGATCAAGACTGAGGAGGATCAATAATGTTTTCATTTATTCTTCGCGTGATTCGAACATTTAACTTATCGGTTGGTAATGGAAGTGCTCTACCACTGAAATATACTTCTTTTGTCCTGGTTTATGTGAAATTTTTTGTTTTTCAAAAGTCAAACAAGAAGATTTTTTATCGCGATTTCTTCATATGCCCTATAAATATTTTAAATTGTTAATTAGACAAATCGTTACGAAACGTAATCAGCCCAGATTAGACGACCCGAAAGGACTAGACATAAACCATGCCCTAAGAAATTAAAATGGTAAATCAAGTTGGCAAGTTAAGGATACATGATGGATATGTGACTTGTAGTACTTTTTATGTAGTTCTATATATATATATATATATATTATTCATCAAAAAACTTAAACATTATATGTCCGAATTTACGAGTAAAAAAAAAAGTTTGACTCTCAAAATCTGAATTGCCACATAAATTGAGACGGAGGGAATACCTTCACTCGTGGATTATGAAGACCATTTGATAGTTACATTTTGGAAGTGTAAGTTATGCAATACCGTCAGAATTTGTACTTTTGACCTTTTGAGTTAGATTATCAATATCGTCCAAAATACTTTGATTAAGAGGTTAAAACCACAATATTAAGCTTGCGATGGACACGTTGAAGTATGTAATTTTTGCAGTTTGCTAATTTATGTTAGTTATGGCTCCTAATTTATCAACTTTTATTATTTCATGGATATTCAAGATTTGAATTGGGAAGTGTGTCGAGTTGATAGAGAGATAGTAATATGATAAGGAAACCCCTTCATATATATGTATACATTGAGGATTAAGCAGGTGTTTGGACATAAACAATGTGAGATTTGGAAAAAAGTAGTTTTTGAAGTTAAAGTTGAAAAAAAATATATTTGAAAATTGAAAATTTTCACTTGAAAAGATATTGTAATTTTTTGAAAAAAATATATTATTTTATTGAAAAAGAGGTAAAACTACTTTTTCAAATTTAAAACTTTATTTTCGAAAAATTCAGTTAAATGCATAACCAATATTTTTTGGAAAAAAGGGAAAAAAAATTATGTCCAAACGGCTCCTAAAAGTCCATAATGTTGGGACATCAATTTTTACGCGCGTCTGAAATGGAGAATTCAACAAAATATGCCACGTGAAGAGATTTGCATTATTTATTTTTTTTTGCCAGAAAGGAAATGAGTAATAAGCACTGGTAGCAATTTATGAAAAATGGTCATTTTCTTTTTCCCTTTAAATTTTCCCACCATTTTTAGTTGTTGCCTTTATTAATATTGCCTGCTGATTGACCAACTTGTCAATCCTATATTGTTCTATGAATCTTCTGCTCTTATGGATTTATTCCCTCATTTCTGACCCAACCTGTAGCTTTGTTCATACTTTTGACCAAATCACATGGTCCTTTACTATGGTTAATCTCTCTCTCACTCTACTTTTCTTTTTGGATGTCTAGTGACTAGCGGTGGAAAAGAGTCTTGACATAATTGGTAAAGTTGCTGCCATGTGATTAGGAGGTCATGGGTTCAAGTTGTAGAAATAATCTCTTGAAAAAATGAATGGTAAAACTATGGACAATAAACCCTTGTAATCCGGCCCTTCTCCGGACCCTGATACATAGCGGGAGCTTAGTGCACCGAGCAGCCTTTTAGTGGCTAGTAGTGGAAGGGGAGCTTTGGCGTAACTGGTAAAGTTGCTGCCATGTGACCAAAAGATTACGGGTTCAAGTTGTGGAAATGGCCTCTTGCAGAAATGCAGGGTAAAGCTGCATACAATAGACCCTTGTATTCCGGCCCGCACATAGCGAAAGCTTAGTGCACCGGATTGCCTACAGTGACTAGTAGTAACTGTTTAATTCTTAGAAAAATTATAGTTTGCGAATATTAAACACCAAGTGGGAAACAAAAAACAAGATCGTTCAATCCTAATTTTTTTTTTTTTTTTTTTGGCATTATAAGATTACTTCCCGTTGCATTACCTAAATACTGGGAAAAATCTTATTCTGATATTGCTCAAGCAAATCATGTTCATTTACTACCATTAAATGATAAAACTGAGGAAGCTAAGTTTGTGTCACATTCAGACTAAGAGAATGCAATTCCTGCCTTTACTTTTCATTTAGCTTATCCATCAGAAAAAGAAGGCAATAATAAACAACTACGCCTCAAACCCAAACAAGTTGAAGTCAGCAAAACGAATCCTTACTTCTTTCATTAAGCTGAACTCATATCATAAAAAAGAAAGCACAGAATGAAAAGAAAATTATCAAGACCAAAAGGATAGAACCAATTCATACATCCAAAAGTCTAGTAAATTTTAGGGGCAGACTACTCTATGGAATAGCACCAAAAGAGTTCATGTCATTTGATTTGCCCTCTTCCTTTGAAGCAACATTCTACATATTCTTAATCAAATCTTGGATTTTGCTGTACATCATCTGGGAAGGGTCACTTCCTCCAGCACTGCTCTGCGACGCTCGTGAACTTTCCTGAAGCTTTATCTTCTCAAATAAATACTGCTTCTCTGCTTCAGCCTCGCTTAATCGTTGTTTCAAATACCTGCTAGCATAGTCCTCTTCTGACTTCTCTGTCTTGGCGAGTGCAATTCGTTGCAGTCTCTCAGCTTCTCGTCTAGCTTCACCGGCTTTTAGGTCAAACATATCGGCTTCTGCCTGTTTAAGTCTTACGATGCTTTCAAGCTCATCGATTTGTTGCTTCTTCCTCTGCCTCTCCATTTTTAGTGCGGTCACTTCCCGAGCTTTATCCTTGAGCTCTTGATCACATGCATCAAGAGCTAACCGTGCTTTCTTAACCATCCGCATCTTCTCCTCTGCTACTGCTTCCATTTTTCTGATGGCTTCTTGTACTACATCTGCAATCTTGTTAAATGCTTCTTGTGGAGCTATGACCCGACCACCTTCATCATTGTCTTGACTCTTCGAAGGATCCACATCAAGCTCTGTAAAAGTGATAAAAACATTTCAAAGACGAAAACTAAAACTTATTGATGTACTTGAGATTCTTGATTTTCCATTATGAAAGACGCTATAAACCTTACATTAGGCCCAAAATCCACCCAATTCCAATCAGTCATATAAATCAAGTAATGCCAGAATGAATAGTTGATAAAAATATAAGTACTCTCAGTTGAATTCTCAAACTCAATGCCCAAAAAAAAAACCCGAGGGCAAACCAAAATCAGTAAAATAGAAAAGCAAATGATATTCCAATTTATGTTTCAATCTGTGTTAATCACACGAGGATTCTCTTTCATAATCCTACGGACCTTCTCCGCTTCTCTTGAAATTACATATCAACCCTTTAGTTGAATAAATCACCTTCCTTTGTCATTAACTCTAATTTTAAATGATGTCAACAATTAGCTTTTCAAAGTAACAAAACTACCATTATCGTAGTTCTTATATCTCACATCAAATTCATTTCTAGTTTCCTTTGAACATGTAGTTCACTACAAACGATCAATTTACAGAGACATAATAGCTCATTAAGAATTAAGAATGATACAATAACAAATAAAGGACGAAGACATGGAATCACATACTGAAGCTCACTTATTCTATTTGTCAACAAAACCAAATTTACTTTAGTATGTTTTTTCTCTAAAAGGAAAGAACAAAAACCTACTAGGAAAGCATCCAAGGGGAGAAGAAAATTACTTTAACAGTACATTAGCAACAAATCATAATACTTGGAAAAAGAAAAAAAATTCCAGAGAACATGTAGTATTCTTAAATGTCAAAATCGCATCCCAGAAGGCTGGGACTACCGGCCAGAGGTCAACGGAGATAGCTATTGTTAGAAAAATGAGATTAGTATCTCAAAAGGGAAGAGTCTCTTATTGGTTAGAAATCAAGATTCATTAGTGTGAAGAAGAAGTCCAGATAACATTCCAAATTCATCCTCTTGGAATTAGTTTGCCTTTATTTCACATAATGGGTCATTATTCCAAATTACTAACCGTCGGACCATTATGGCAATTGTTCCTCCATTATAACATTCTGATTTTTCCTCACCTATATATACACATAACCTTTCCTTTTGTAAAGACACTGAAAATAGAAAAGCTTTAATTCCTTTCTGCTGATCTGCTAGGTTATCTTTACTGTTTCTGCTCTTGTGGAAAAAACACGGAAATTATTTAAGCTTGAGGCATGTCAAGGACATTATCCGGATATTTCGCAAGAGTAGGCGTATCCTCCAGGTTTCGACAAGCTCTTCTAGTATAATATAGGAGCAGAAACAACAACGTATAATTCTAGAGTAGAAAACCCAATAGTTTCAGATAGCAAAGAAGAAGAATAATTCTGTTTTCCCAAAGTGTCTCCTAAAGGAAAAGTATAAAATGCATATATAGACGAAGGAAAAATCAGAAGGTGGTAGTGGGTAAATAATGCTCATAATTGTAATAAAGGCCCAACGGTTAGGATTCTGAAATAAAGAATCCTTTATATGAACTTAAGACACACTAAATTCAAGAGGATGAATATAGACATTTTCTGGTACGCATGGACATTTTCTTAACACTCAATTTCAAGAAAATGAATCTAGAGATTTTCTTAACCAATAAGCTTTTCCCTTTTGAGATATTATTCACATTTTCCTAACAATTTACCACATATCTCAAAAGGGATACCAAAGAAAAAAGTAAACATAATTATTTGTTGGGTTTTCCTCAATCGACTATAATGCGTCGAATTTGGTGTCTTCTGGACTATGAACCATATCTAGATAAAAAAAGATTTAACTTACAGAATAATTGGTGAAGTCTTGAACTTCTATGAACCAAGAATTCTTGTTGTACGTTAGGTGTCTTATCTATTACACTATACCCCCGACACAAACTGTTGTTTATGCGGTTTTGTCGCTAATACGCCATGCGCACACCCGGTTATTCATGAATGCTCTAGAATTTTGTTGTCACAAATTTCATAGGAATAACCCTCACTCCACACTTCCACGTCCATCCATCAAGTGTATTCTGTAGTGCAATACACCATCTATAAAGAATATGGATTGGAGTAAGAGTTTAATAACTCAATCTCACTTTCCTTGCAATTTTGCACTATACAGACCATAGGAGAGCCAAATCTAATAGTGCATAATAGATAAAAAATGCTATTACGCATATGAACCTAATGCATGGGATTGCCTATCACATAGGTTTGGAAAGTCCCATACCCCCTCAATTGTCCCATACCCCCTCAATGATTCACTTATTAATTTTTTTCCCAAGGGTTTTAGTCGGAGGATCGGCCAAATTCACTTCTGATGTCACATAGTTTATTGGAAATAATTCTGTCTCTAAGTAGCTAATATATCAAATTGTGTCTTCGTATTTGGTAAATTCTTTTGACTTCTCCGGATTATGCCAGATTCAAATTATAATCTGGTTATAACTCGAACTTGAATGAGTTTGGTTGTGATCTAGAACTATTCTATATCCACCTGATTGAAACATAAAAGGACTATTTTTCCCCTTGTACATATAAGGGGAATTTGGTGAACATGTTTCTCCTCCTCTTTTCTTCTTTCCCTCTCCCCAAACCAGCCAATCTCTACCTGACCATCATTTGCATGGATACATGAAGAACTAAGTTCCAGGCCACATCTTTCAATATCTTTCCTTAAATGCTAATTCATTTATGCCTTTAGCTTTCACCACCAAATTCTTTGTTGCAAGCAACTCCCCTCCTTTCGGCATAACTACTTTCTTCTATCTACATCTACTTCTAAGTTCCACAGTCCTTCTTTCAATTTATTTTCCTTAAATGCTAATTGCTTCGCCTTTTAGTGTCCATCACCCAATTCTTTGTTGCATGCAACTCTTCTCCTTTCACTCCGTTATTCCGCTTAGCTAAGGCCATCAGCCTATGCAAATTGGTTGGGACTTTTAAAAAAAAATTATGGGGAAGAAAGAAAAATTAAGGAACTCGCAAATATTGGAAAACAATTATTGTAAAATAAAGAAAGAAAGAATTGGATGGCTTGAGAAGTAATTTTGCCGATAGATAAGCAAATGAATAATGAAGTTTGGCAAGAGCGTTGGTCTTAAACGCTTAAAATCAAATTAGATGATTGGTTATTTATCAAATAGATAAATCTTCTTAACAAATATTGCATGAGCTTTTCGGTCAAGTAAATGATCCTACCAGAGGAATACGAACCCCTTTAGCCCACCTAGCGTACCAAAGAACTCTAACTATATATCAAAGAAGCAAAAGAACAAAGGGCCAGTAATCAATTTATTTGTTAACCTGCTGCATGTGGCTTCTTGTTGGATGTATCAAGCTTTCATTTCAACTTTTTCTCAGTAAGAATGCACCAGAACAATCAATCAATTAACAATGATCTGAAAATAAATAAGAAAACCTTGGAAATGAGGCTAACCTTGGAAAAAAGATAAGATCACTTTACAAGCCATAGGGTCTGCAACTCCACCTTTCAGCTTTTCGATGAGTTCCTCGCATTTCCAAAATAACTTACGGCCTCTCGCGTCCTCAGTTCTCTGGAAAATTCTTCTGACGTAGTCAAGCTCTCTAACAAAAGCTTCCACATCCCAACTTGGGGCACAGTCTTGGAACACATCTTTAACCCAACCTAACAACTCAGACGTCCTACTGCAAGCATGGCATCTGAAGAGCGTCTCGGCTGAGCTAGCTCCATTCTTAACAGACGGGCCCGTTCCAATCTGCCCATTGCTAATGGCACAATCCGTGTGTGTCCAATGAGAACAGAGATCACAACCAATCCATCTGCAAGTGTTCACCTCAAAATCAAACTTGTTACAGATCACACACATGCAAAGGTTGCAGAAACCATTTTTCTTCGCGCAAATTTCGCAGCTACATTCCTCTGCTGGAAGCACACTACCGCATGCTATGTTTCTGCACCTCTTATACAAGAAAATGTCAATGAGGGAAGCTTGAGAGAGACTGACACTAGGATGCAAGAATGCCTGAATTCCAGTCTTGATAGCAACTAGAATTTCTAGCTGGGTGCGGTGTGTAATAATCAGGGTTCCATCCGTCAAATCACCTCTACTATTCACTAGCCTTTGAAGGAATAGAAACTCCTCTCTGTGCTGAGAACCACCTAATCCTTCGAGCATGACCCGAAGTTTGTGTTTGAACTTCTCTAGATACTCATCTGGGAGATTTCGCATCCTTTCAGCTATAACATCAACTCTTTCTCGGGCAATGTCTCGAAGGGACATTTTATCAGTGTTTGATATATTGCGGACAACAGAGTGCTCGGCGTAGCCGTTCTCTTTCTCCTTCTCCAGCTTTTTCGCCATCAAAGCATCAGATGTTGGCCAAGTTTCACGTGAGCTAGCACTTTCAGATGGTGAATCACGAGCCTGATCAGAGGTCGAGCCACGTTCTTGAGGATTAGGAGATCCGCAAGCATCAGGAGAGACCAAGGATAAAGATGTCTGTAGTCCACCAGGCCGTGGTTGTTGGCGTGGAGGCAGCATTTTTCCGATACGCTGGTCATGAAAATGAGCCACAAATGGTTCGTATTAGCAAATGTACAGAAATGTGCTAAATGGAAACAAACAAACCAATATCTGATCCAATATGCTTCAAAAACTTTTTCACATCCAAAATAAAAAATGGACTCACTTGACAAGTCTTTCCCTTGAAAGAAACAAAAAACACATAAAAATTCACAAGACAGATTACCTCATCTTTTCTAAACATAAAAACATATTTCAATAAAAAGTATCCAAAATTACGGTCCGTAAACAGCGGGAAAAAATAGAACATCATATCTTGTCAAGTACCAACAAGCATATCCTACAACTGATATATTCTGCAAACAAAACTACCAAACTAGCTAACATTTACTTTTTTCAGATTCCTCTACTGCTTTCAATATACCTTCTCTAATTCCATTACTCTAAAGAAAGACTCTTTTATTGGAACTTGATTAGATGTAAGCATTTCAGCATCCTACCAAACTTATTAGCAGCATGCAAAAGCTGCCTTAAATTCAACTAACAAACACATAAATTAAAAAAACAAACCAATTGGACAAGTATCAACAAGAAATTACTAACTTTATGCCAAAACTAAGAGCAATTATCCAAAAATTAATAATATTTTCACATGTATACTTTCAACAACAGGGAAAATAGAGCGAACAGAGGACACCTGCTAAATTTACATCAAACACTAACAAAAGTAACTAACTTTATATCAAACACTAAGAAAGGCAGTTCGGTGCACGAAGCATCCTGTATTCACGCAGGATCCAGGGAAGAGCCGCACCCCAAGGGGAGCAAATGAAAGCATCAACAGCTGATTCCACGGCTCGAACCCCTGACCTATAGGTCACACGGAAACAACTTTACTGTTACTCCAAGGCTCCCCTTCATATCAAACACTAAGAAAATCACCCAAAAATCACTTTCACATTTATACCTTCCAAAACAGGGCAAAAATAGCATACCTGCTAACAGTATGTCAAAACACTAACAAAAGTTACTAACTTTATACCAAACACCAAGAAAATCACCCAAAAATTAATAATATTTTCACATTTATAACTTCAAAAACAGGGCAATTAGAGGACACATGCTAAAATTTACATCAAACACAAACAAAATTTACTAACTTTATATCAGACACTAAGAAAATCACCCAAAAATTAATAACAATATGCCTATAACAATAACAAAAGTTACGAACTTTATATCAAGCACTAAGAAAATCACCCAAAACCAAAAAAAAAAAAAAAAAAAAAAAAAAACCATATCTTCACATTACAGATAAGGGAAATAATTACAACTACTACTAAAATGCAGAAAACTGAGCAAGTGACACTAGATCAAACAAAAACTAAAAACACCCAGATTTTTAATTCCCACAAAATAGATAACCACATACACATATAAAATAAAGAAAACTAAGATCTGGGGTTAGTAGAATGAAATTACCCACCTGAAATTCCTAAATTGATTAATAAAATTACCACAACAGTTAAAACAATAAACCAGAAAAATTGGGGATGGAAAGAAAAAGGAACAAGGATAAAAACAAATAAATTTGAAAAAATGGGCTCTCAAATTTTCTCCCCTTTAGAAAAAGAACGGTAGAGAATTGTTTTTTCTTTAAGTTTACGTTGAAGAGGAAAAGTGAAGAAAAATGGGGCTGACCGAACTGGCAAGTAGACGGTGGTCGGATGACTTGGATTATCAGTATCTAATTTTTTGGGACCCACGTTTTGTTGCTACTCCGCGTGTTTGACTTTCTGTTTACCTCTGTTTTTTCTTTAAAAAAAAAATATTCCAGTCGTTTCAACTTATAGATTTAGTTTAATCGAGGCACGACGTTTAAAAAAGAAAAAAAATTAAATATATCATAAAATTGGTAAATTTTTTAAAACTTATGATCTTAGATATAACTTTCAATGTCATTAAGGGTAAATAAAAAATTCAAGTTCATTTTTTTCTAAATTCAAAAATATGTTATTTCTTATATGAACGGATTTAGGGTCAATAATCATTTTTTTTGTTGTGAATTTAGGCACAGATTATATAATATTTTAAAGATATAAATTTCACATATTTGAAAATAAAATGAAAGATAGTATACATATTTAACGCTTAAAATACTTAAAAAGAGTTTAATAAAATCGTACTAAAAAAAAGTTGTTTGATCCCCCAAAATAGTAAAATCCTCACATAGAAAGGGACGAAAGGTACACATATATCGAGTGTTACTAACCTATAGGATTATAGTATTTAAAATTTATATCTATTTTTTAATTCTCTAAAATATCAAGATTACGTACTTGTTTGTTGTTAATCAAAAGCCTTAAATATTAATTTCCAGATCTGTATAACATCGTTGTCCAATCCTTGTTTTCTCCTTCCATTGCTTATATATTCAAGATTTCAATCACCTTTCTTTCCTAAAATGCATCTTCATTCCAATTTTGCTAATATTCTCTGATGATCAGTCAGTTTAATGTGAGTAATAGTTATAAAGAATTTGAAAAAATTTACGTAATTAGATATGTCGACAAGGAAAGTTTTTACTTGAAAAATCAAGAAAAATCCAATAGTTCTTGTAGCAGATGTTTATTGCTTGTTTTCTCCTTACAACTATCACTGTAAAAAAGAAGAAAAAAAAGCTAAAATCTAATCTATAGCTAAATAGCTTGTTGCTAAAAATTTTTTTTGATAATCTGTCGTTAATCCGTTGCTAAATAGGATTAGCGAAGATTTTTTCTGCTTAGTTACAGAATTTATTCGTCGATAATTTATGTTTTTTTAATAGTGTATGCTTTGCATCAAGATAGTTAAAAGAAAAAATATACTACAATCCAATCGGATCAACAAACTAAGAGTGTTTGAGAATTCTAAACTCGTACCTCCATTGATGTTAGTTGATGGTGGAAGAAGGAGAAAAGATCGCTAAAAGAAATTTGGTGGATTGAAGTAATGAAAGAGATGGAGACGGGCTCTTATATGCTAAATTTTGTAGCTAAACAAAAAAATTCGTCGCCAGTCTTATTTAGCGACGAGCGATGAATAATCAAAAAATTCTGTTAGCAACAAATAATTTAATGATAAATTAGCGACAAAATTTATAGCTAATTCTAAATTTTTTTTAGTGTTTTTTCTTCTAATGAAGCTTTTGTATTTACCTGTAAGTAATTTATGACAAAAATATAAAACGGTTACAGTGCCATTTGGTGTGTACTTAAATAAGACTTCTCTTTTGTCGTCTTTTTCTTTTTTTAACTTTTACCTTATTCAGATGTGATTTGTGTATGTGTAGATTAAGTTTTATCATTACTTATCATGTTTATTTCGAAAGCATTTAAGTAAGGATTTCAAAGGAGGTTACTTTTGTCAATCAGCTTAAGACGGAGAGAAGTTTTATTAGGCAAAATACAAAATTAACCTATCGGTTAAAATTAATTATAATCGTTAACCAAAAAATATATATTAGTACTATAGTTTCCTCGTACATATTGCTATTTGACTATTCAATCCCTCTTCTTGGGAGTAGTTAATTGACTTAATGCTAATATCAGCATTTGTCTTTACATGTAAAGTGATATTTAGAAAAATATTATCAAATGGTGGCAATGCCATTTGGTGTGTACATAAAAGAGGACTTTTTGCCTCTTTCATCTTTTTCTCCGTTTTAGTTCTTGTCTGTGACCATTGAGTAGATTAGGTTGACAAAGACAAGATTAGACATAAAAACCCCACGATGGCAAATATGTGCATCGGCTGATATCTCCAAATTGTGAAAAAGTCACCTTCAATCTTATGGTATCTTGAAAAATCACTCAACATGGATGTGTTAGCGATGAACTTAATTAAAGAAAAATGTCGCCTTCAATCACCTCTTGTGCAATTGTGGGTAGGAAAATACTAACATTTTCAGTTTCACCATGCATAACTACAAACTTTTGTCCTAAAAAATGATTCAAAATTACTTAGCAGAAAGATATACTCTTTACATCAAAGCAATATACAAAAGTAGAATTTATTATCAAAACAATATAAAGTGAGCAAATACTTATGGAATAAGAAAAACGTGACATTATAAACAGATTGCTTTACGCTGGAGCATCAATACCCTTTTGTGTTAAAAAGCCAAATATGTGAAGCAAGAAATTTTGATCCATTCCTATATATACCAAACATCATTAGGTAACATAAAATTATCAAAAGGACTGAGGCTCACAAAGAGCCTTTATGATCAAAGAATGGCATATATGTTTGCAGATATAAATATACATTCTTTTAGCACAAACAAAACACCACATTGCAATAGGTACTCTAATAGTTGGGAGTAAAAGTGGACTACATATATAGTACACATATGAGATGGTATTCTCCTGTATACTGAGTTGATGCCGTATTATTGCCTTGAAAATTCATTTACTCACTGAGAAAAGAAAGATCCTTATGTTCCTTTGACATTGTTAATCTTCTCTTTCCAAAATACTATTTTTCCTGTTCCATTCATTCATTTAATTTCTTTGTACTTGCTTACGATTTTGGACAAAAAAGATAGCAATCACGCGAGAAGTAGGTAGATGAGAAGAGAATAAGATAGTTGAAGAAGGATTGAAGAAGCTTGATACCCATACTCCACCTTATAATGGTAATGGATACTCAGTTTTCGTTTTCTTCCTTCCAATGGCCCATTAGAGGCTTCTCTTCCTTTTTGTTTAATTTCCTTAGAATTTTTAAATATCTTAATTTGCCAATTTTCTTGAAATAGTAATACGAAGAAATTGGTTGAAAAAATAAAGAATAGAATTCAAGAAGCAAAAGAACTTTATGTAATAGCTTGCAATTGATCTTTCACCTTCTTTCCAAGCTTCTAGCTAAGAATTGGATGACATTCGATTCAAAACTATAAATGCAGAACTGAACTTTAAAATCTAAGGAGAAAGAAGAAAATGAAGATATGTCATACTAACTGAAGTAAAGATTTGAAAAGTCCAATATGCCCTTAGTCGACCATCTTAGCTTTTCTATGTATACCTATCTTCGTAGCAAACAAAGATTCTAATCTTCAACTAAGATTGTTCGCTAATCGCTATCAATAAATGGAGAAGCAACTCACTAAATGTTTGTGAAGCATGTTTTCCTGGAAAGGGAGCAATGTTGTGTTAAGTTTAACATATTTATAGAAATTAGCGTACTAATTACACTCCTTTAAAAGTTAAATTCATAATTAAAACAACTCTCAGCACTTACTTAAAATGCTGTCACCACTAACAGATGTCACACACATGCCTAAAACGCAACACAAACCAACATAACCGGAAGCAGATATAATATTCTATCTTTTGAGAATTAAGCTCTTTGGGTTCCTATATCTTTTTTCATAATTGAAAGCCACTATGTCAGTGTAATTCTCCCGTGGATCAGTGACCAATGATCTAATTATATTAATAAACTGTGTACTTCTAAATGAGTTTGGAGCAATATTAAGAAAGTAGTAGGAGGATCTTCATCTTCACTATAAAGATGATCCACCAGAATTCAGTAAAAAGGAACTTCTTCTTTTTTTTTTACAACAATCCAGTAAAAAGAAAATTGGAATCAAAATCCAATAAGCTTCTGGATGTTTTTTATCACTAAGTTTCAAGCAGAACAAACAGAAAAAGGGAGCAATGCAGAAGGATTCCCTGAACAGACGGCGAAATATACAAAGGCAAAGAAAAAAGGTAGTTTGCATTACTGTAAAATTCCATCTCCGCACAATCAACTCGTGTTAATTTATCCCTAAGAATTGATCTGAAATATAGAATCAGTACTGTTCCAACTTCCTCGAATTAGAGCACTATGCCAAATATATGATTATAATATTGACAATTAGAGCACTATGATTAATGTCGAGTGTTAATTGGAAAAAGCAACCTGGACCATTATACCCTTTATTTTATTGTTTAAATGACAATTATATCCTTGGCGACCAACTTGCCTCTTCTATATAATAGAAAAATGCATTTGGATTCACTGAAATTGCTCACTTTAACAAGTTTACATCTCAAAATTTTCAAATGTAACTGTTCGGAATGGAATTAAACAATACAATAAAAATATTAGAAGACGACTCTGGGCCTGCGAACGCGGTGGCAAATTTACCTTGAGTCTCCACAGTTCGATTAGCCAGTTAATCAACAACAACCGTGGCAACTGGATCTGCATAAAAATGTGCAGAACGTAGTATGAGTACATCACAACGGTACCCAGTTAGTATCAAGACTAACCTCGGTGGAGTAGTGACGAGGGACAGTCAAGACACCTACCAGATTAAAAAATCTAAACAAGTGTGTAGATGAACTAACAGAGAAATAATATTAATATAAAGCTAAGCAGGATAAGGAATACAAAACAATACTTGCAATGATATGCTAGTAACAACAATATTCAACAGGAAGCAGTCAGGTAATAATGTTGTAGAGTAACTGATCACAGTCTAAGTCCGAGGAAAACAAATAAAGGAAAAATCATCAACAACTCAATAAAAAAAACCGCTTTCACACCAGATCTGTTCAAGCATTTTCACGAGGTACCGAACCTCATAATCACAGTTCACGGGTCCCGATTCATGAACCCTAATCACTTGGCATCTTGTGCCCACATTACAACTCATAACCGCACGGGCAACTCCCGTGCCAATAGAACAATCCTCACATTGAAGGCAAGAAGACAAGAGTAAGTATAATGGTTAATGACGTTAGGATTCACCTTTTAAAACAGATATGAGTGATTTAACTACGTGTATATTTGTGCAAGTGTTCTACCATAATTTCAATCAACAATAAGAGTAAAGTCAATGAATGGCACATAAGAAACGATCACCATGAAATGTACAGTGTAACAAAAGCAGCAATGAAGTTTGAAGCAGCGACCAGCACAATAAGATTAGCTACATAGAACAGAGCAAATAGGCAACACGGAGGAAAATAATTAATAGTATCCTAAGAAAAACAACAATCAAAGACAAGTGCACAGAAAAGGGGAAATGACAACAAGAGCCGTTCCTAGGTACCGCCTCGTAGTCTCAAATCGTAAAATGAATCACACCTTTTTTATATCACTGCGGGAGCCTAAATATTTAGTTTTGAAAATTATTTTTCCTAAATAGCATCCCGTGTTTTAGCCCACCTTATCACACCACATGACTTTTAGTAGTTCCCCTACTAGCCACATGTTTCAAGCGCACCTTATCTCACTGCATGCGTTTCAACACCCAGACCTTATACCACCACATGCGTATCAATAATAACAACAACACGGCAGAAATCTCGTGCAACACAATAACAACCGCACGACAGAAACCTCGTGCAAATACAATAACAACGGCACGGCAAAAATCTCGTGCAACATAATAACAACCGCACGGCAGAAATCTCGTGCAAACACATAATAATTTTCTCAGCAAAACACGTATGCCAAAAATATGACAACTCAAATAAATGACTTTCACAATATGTACCCACATGCCATAATATTTCCTCAAAATATTTTTAATATCACAACCACGTATAGCCCTCGGCTCAACAACGCTGAATACAACAACAACAATGACAATAACATGGGAATACAATAGGTAAATCAACACAAGAACTTCAGAACACAAAGAAACAGATGAACGAACTCATAGAGAAAGACACAACAGGGAAATAATAGTCTCAACAAGAATATTTCAACAAGGGAGAGGTAATGTGTAACAATGATTCCACAATGTGCAATTCGACAACAAGAGAGACAGCATGAATCAATGATCCCAAAAAAGAATACGTCAACAATGAAAGGGATAACAAACTTCCATTAAGGCTAAGTAATTACGAAAGAGATAACAATAATTTCAATTATGGTTAAGCAATTACGGAAAGATAATAATAATTTCAATTAAGGTTAAGCAATTAGGAAAAGGATACCATGACGATAAAAGAGGCAACAACTTCAGTTAAGGCACATAAGAGTTTAATCGGTAATAAGGGTAGAACATGAAGCAATTAATTCTAATTAAGACACATAAGAGTGAATTTAGTAAATGGGGGAATTTAACATGACAAACAACTTCATATCTAATGAACATAAGAACTTAAGAGCCTGAAACGATCAAATTTTCACAAATAAGCCCGAGCACATACTCGTCACCTCGCGTACACGGCCTTCACACGACACAATTAGCACAAATGAGTCAAATCCTAAGGGGTAGTTCCCCACACAAAGTTAGGCAAGATATTTACCTCAAACCACGCTCAATCAATCAATTAAAAGGTCTTTCCCTCGATTTTCCAACTCCGAACTGCTCGAATCTAGCCAAAATAATTTCATACTATAAATGTAACTATAGGAAACTAATTTAAATAATGAAATAATGATCTTAGCTAAGAATTGAAAAATTGCTCCAAAAAGTTAACCTGGACCCGCGTCTCGGAACCCGACCAAAATTATAAAAATCGAACACCTATTCGATATCGAGTGCAATCATACAAGAATTACACAAATTCAATACCAAAATCTCACTTAAATCCCCAAAATTCGGCCTAACAGCTTTCCTCCATTTTCCCCCAATTTTTCAACCCAGATCACTAATAAAATGATGAAATCAAAGACATAATATGTAATTTAACCAAAACTAAGTAAGAACCATTTACCCCAATCACTTCCTTGAAAATCACCTCAAAAATCGCTTCAATCCGAGCTCCATAGCTCCAAATATGCAAAAATGGTTGAAACCTCCGAAATAGAGTACTTTATAATTAGTGGGCAAATTAATGATCGCGGTCACGGAAATACCCTCGCGACCGCAAAGAAGAAAAGTAATTTGCCCCTGAATTACTCTATGCGATGGAAGCAATAGACTCGCGAACGCGATACACAAAGCCCAAAACTACGCGATCGCGGGAACAACATTGCGAACACGTAGAAGAAACCTGCCTCCTGACCAGCTCAACCCATAACAATACGCGAATGCGTAGATGCAGTTGCGAACGCGATGTAGACCAGCCCCTCCCTATGCGTACGCGGAGTGCAAATTCCACAACAGACCAAAACACCTTTCGCGATCGCGAAGAACGCCAGAAGCAACAGGTAACAACAGAAAATCAGTAATGCAAAAACCATTTGAAAGGATCCGAACTACGTCCTAAACTTGCTCGAGCCATCCGGGACCCCATCCGAATATAACAACAAGTCCCATTACATATTTTGGACCTACTCGAGGCCTCAAATCAAACATAACAACATCGAAATGATGAATCGCACCTCAATTCGAACTTAAACGAACTTTGAATTTTGAACTTCTAAAACTCGCACCGAAACATATCAAATCAACCCGGAATAAGCTCAAATCTTGCACATACGTCCCAAATGACATAACAAAGTTATTCAAATTCCCCGAACCACAATCCGAATTTGATATCCTCAAAGTCAACTCTCGGTCAAATTTATGAATTTTTCAAACCTTCAAATTTTCAACTTTCGCCAATTAGCACCGAATTCTTCTAGAGATATCCAAATGCAACTCCGGGCTTACACCGAAGTCCAAAATCACCATCCGGACCTAACAGAACCATCAAAACTCCGTTCCGGGGTCAAACACACAAAAGTCAAACTTGGTCAACTCTTACCACTTAAGCTTGTAAAACAGGAATTCTCCTCCCAAATTGATCGCGAATCATCTAAAAACTGAACTCGGGCATACACACAAGTCATAACACATAATACGAAGCTGCTCGAGACCTTATGCCACCGAACGGGACATTAATTCTCAAAACAACCGATCGAATCGTTACATTTTTTGGCTCTATTTATAGGTGAAAAGAGTCGCGGGCTCAAAGACTGTTATAGGAACAATTTTAATCTTGAGGAATTACACAGAACATAATTTTTTTAAAATTAATTTAAATGAATTACAACTACTTTAAAAAAATTACGTAGATTTTGTTACAACTTTCTTACTTTTTAATAAATTAGATAAAACTTTTCATATTCCTAAAATAACTCATTATGAAATTTGAAATTAAGCATTATGCCTATCAAAACGCAATCTCTTACATTCAAAATAATCTCACATTTTCTCTCGCCTAAACCGTATATAGATTATTAATTTTTCAAGTTTATATGCTCATAGTATATTATATATATCACCAGTGTTGAAGCTAAAAAATTTTCAATGAGTGTTCAATGTTTAATATATATTTTAAAAAATTATTTTTTTTTTACCTATATGCATAATATAATTTTTCGATGAAGCGTGTTCAACTGAACATCCTTCATTCTATGTGGCTACGCCAATGTATACCATTATTATATGTAAAGAGCTATATTACATATACTTCAAATAAATATTATATATGAATATAATACTCAAATACACTAATATTATAGCTGTAAGTTAATATCGTATTAATCAATGATATATTAGTTATTATGTATCTAGTATATAGAGAATATGTATTTCATATTTTTTTGCATATATAGTATATTATATATATACATATAGTTAAGTTTCAAAAAAGTATAGTAAGTCTATATAAATAATGAGTATATGTTTGAATATATATATATATAGAGTACAATATACATATGCTGCTTGAATCGATCAGTTTATATTAATCATTATTAAGAGTACAATAAAAAATTGATGGAAAAAGTAATTTGTTATAAATAAAGTGAATGTATATGGATGTTCATTTAATCCACTCATACATTCTATTCAATGTGTTATTTGAGTTTACCTATTAATTCCTAAGATGTATTTAGTGAACGTTGGGTGTATCTTGTATACTATAAATATGATATTCTTTGCCCATGGTAGAGCACACGAGAAAATACTTGAATAAGAGAACTTTTATATTCTCCTCCTATATATTTTGTCTTCATTACTATATTGTTCTATTTTGCTTATTTCATAATACGTTATCAACACGAGGTTCTAATCGAATTTGTTATCTTTAAGTTGTGTTTTTTTTTTCTTTTTTAATAAGGTGCATTTCTTCTAAATCTATTCCAGTACTGCTGCTACGCATGTTTGTATGTGAAATCTTCTTTATGTTTTAGTTATCTCTATTGTATTAGGAGAATATCTTTTATATTAGGAAAGTATCTTTTATATTAGGAAAATATCTTTTATATTAGGAGAGTATCTTTTATGCTAGGAGAATATCTTTTATTATTCCATATTTTCCATTGATTTGATTTAGTCCCTATAATAATCCCTATAATTATGCCTAAATTAGTGGTCTTTGATTTGTATTCTAGCACTATAAATAGGGATCATGTAAACCATTGAGAATCAATAAAGAAGATCATATTCCTTCATGGTAATCAGAGCCTTTCTACTCTAATTTTTTTTTCTTTTTTTTTTCGCCCATCCCCTCATCATGGGTGATGAACCGGCAACTACTAACAACAACAACTCCATTGCCGACAAACAACCACTACACCCGGCCTATACGGTCACCAACATCAACACATCACCAGATTTCGGCCCAACAGGAAATAATGCTCTCAACCCAAGTGATATCGGCACAGCTCTCACAAATTTGAATCTGAATTACACTGACCCACAGTGGTACATAGACACCGGTGCATCCTCACACATCACATCAGATTCAGGTAAATTAACCACTCCATGTTTATTACCTATAAGTCCTATTTTTGTCGGTAATGGTCAACGTTTACCTATTAGTGGTTCCGGTAATGGCTTTTACAAACTTCCCAACAAAACCTACCAATTAAATCAAATTATCCACTCCCCACATGTCATTAAAGATCTATTATCAGTTCGTAAATTTACAACTGATAATCAAGTTTCCATTGAATTTGACCCTTTTGGGTTTTCTTTAAAGGACCTCAAGGATGGACACCTCCTTTCCCGACACAATAGCAATGGGGATCTTTATCCACTCACTCCGCCCGCATTCT